>JAULBY010019222.1:0-19418 GCA_032358315.1 Ophiocytium majus | reverse complement strand
GAGGGGGAGGAGGCGGCGTGCTCGAGGGCGGCGGCGGCGGCGGCGGCGGTGACGGCGGCCGCGGGCGAGATGGGGGGGGCGGTCTCGCGCACCCATATGCGCAGGTCCGTCATGCCGCGGTGTGCGGTCGCAAACATGCAGCCGCAGGGCGAGGCCGCGGCGGAGATGCAGCGGTGGGGGAAGGCGCGGCTGCTGGACCACTTGGGGGTGAGGGCGCTGCCGGCGTGGGGGTCGGCGGGGACGTGGGAGGTTGGCGAGCTGGGCATGCTTGGGGTTTCGCCCGGCTGGTCTGCGGTCGACCAGACGCTCATTGCCTGTGCAGGGTGTGTGGGAGTGGCGAGTGTGGGTAAAGTGTGCGTGGCACATGGTGGGCGCATGTGCACACACACACACATGTTGGGTGGGCGGTTGGCGAGCTGGGGGTGCTTGGGGTTTCGCCTGGCTGGTCTGCGGTCGACCAGACGCTTATTGCCTATGCAGGGGGTGTGGTGGTGGCGAGTGTGTGTGAAGTGTGTGTGACACATTGGGTGCAACCATGTTGTAGGGGCTGATGGAGTGCCGCAGCAGGCTCTGCTTTTGAAGCATGCAGTGAAACTGTGTGAGACAGTGGTTGCGGCAAGGTCAGTTGGGGGTGGTTGAACCGCGTGTTGTTGCAGAAACCGAAATTTTGGCACTTCAACAGTTGATGGCGCAACGGACCAGCTTCGCAGCCGCATCGTGCAGCTGCAGAGTGCAGAGTGCCAACAGCTAAATGTTGGCACCAGTGCCTGCACGAATTGAGTACTATGACATCGACAACACAGCCGCACTCACCCTGCCAGCCAGCAGCAGAGGCCCCTGCCCACACCACGCCAGCACTGGAGCCACGGGACAGGGGGCGTGCCACTCTCCCAGCTTGAGCCAGGCCGCCTTCTCCCACACGTGCCTGACTCTGCTGCTCAGGTACACCTTTCCCGGGGCGAACACCACCAGCTCCGACCCCTCCCCCGCCCCCTCCATGACGCACGCCAGAGCCCCGCTGCTCACCCCGCATTCCGCGTTGGCGGGCTGGAACATGAGGCGCTGAGGCCGCCCGCTGGCTGGTGGCAGCTCCAGGGTTTGCAGCACCACCAGGGCGGAGCAGTCCAGAAGGGTGATGCAAGGGGAGCAGGCGGAGTCGGGGCAGAAGGCCACCAGATCCAAGCCCTCATGGAAGATGTGATCCCATACCAATGCGCAAGCTGCTGGGTCCCCTGCCCCTGGCTGTGCGCCTGGAACCTGCTGCTGCCCGGATGACATGATGATGATGTGTGCTGTTTCACAACAGTTGGCTGCACTCACAACAGTTGGCTGCACTGTTGCGCTAGCCTTGAATCGAGCTGGGCACCGGTTCCGTCTGCTGCTGCGACGCCAGCCACCAGCAGCCCATGCTGGGAGGCACGGGTGTGCAGCGGGTGCTGGCAACACCTGCCTGCTGCAGTGTCGCTGCCTGGGTAAGTGTTGGCAGCTGCAGTCGCAGTCGGCAACGGTGTGCTCAGCCTTCCAGGTGCTGCACAGCACTGCAGTTCACTTCACACACAGTCCTCTGCAGACCGCAAGAACTTGACACCCCCCGGGTCAGCTGACAAGCGAGGCAGCAGCGGCAGCGGGGTGGCCAGCGGCGATCATGGCTGCTGCGTGACCAGCCGCTGCCTGCGCTCCTCAGGTCTGCCAGCTTAGGGCAACAGGCAAGGTCAAGCACCCTCAGGACACGCGTCACAGCGATCCCAGCACCTCCAACCAAAGCCGCCAAGATGGCCAGCAACGACTCTGACAACTGGTTCGGTGAGCCTTCCTGCATCCCCTGTGACCACTCGAGTGTGGCAGTCTTTCCGGTTGCAGCTAGAGCTCAGCAAGCCCACTTGGCATTTGCGATGCCTTTCGCAGTTCGCAATCGCCCGTTCTGCGGACAGGTTGGCGCGCGCTGAACAGCCGGGCGTACGGCGCTGCTGCCAGGCAGCCTGCGAGCGCGGTCCGCGAAACTTTGTGGGCTTCCCTTGCCTAGCTGGCTTTCTGGCCACGCCACATCTTCATGCGCGGTGTCTGCTCTAGCCGTTGAGGATGCCGAGAGAGAGAGCGTTGAGTGCGCCTTCGCGCACACGTTTGAAAGCTCGCCAATCCACAGCACGCCATGGTCCAGCCTTGCCGTTTGTTGGCACCCCCAGGAGCTAGCATGCTGTCAGCTGCTGGGGGTGTGCAGCCTGTGCTTGTCTCGCCCTCTGCTGCTGGTGCCAACCTCCCCACTGTCCCACCTCCTGCCGCTGGCGAAAACTTCACCTCCCCCGCCACGCCTTGACGCCCCGCAGGGAACGACTTCGGGCAGCAGATCGACCTGACAGTGCGCATCAGGGAGATCCTGAGGAACTACCCTCCTGGCACCAGCATCCTCAAGGTGCGTGGACACTCTTCTGTGCTGCCCACATGGGACACTGGCTTGCTGCTGCCTGCTGCCTGCCTGCCTGCCTGCCTGCCCTGGGCTCCTCCAGTCTGTGGTGTGCTGTCAGCAGTGTTGCCCTGGTGCTGCTGTCCTGCCGCTGGTGGTGCTGCCAGCTTCCATGTGTTTCAAGTTCCATGGCATTGGCCTTCACACATGCACGTCATGCCCCGTCTGTGTCCCACCCCCCATTGCCACGTGCATTTCGGCACCAGCACATGACAAGTTGAAGTTCCACCACAACACTTGAAGTTCGAAACTGCCACCCACGGCCTCCGCTGCCCCGTTCCTTCCCCGCACCGCTGTCCTGCTGAGCACGCCGCAGGAGCTCATCCAGAACGCTGATGATGCAGGTGCAAGAGAGGTCAAGTTCTGCCTGGACACACGCTCGCACGGCGCCACCAAACTGGCGGACCCGCGCCTCGCGCAGTTCCAAGGGCCCGCGCTGCTCGCCTTCAACAGCGCCGTCTTCACCGAGACCGACTTCAAGTCCATACAGCGCATCGGCGACTCCCTCAAGAAGGTGCGCTGAGCACCCGCAAGCGCCTGTTGTGCCGCCATCGCACAACAAGGGCCGCGTCCACATGGCAGCGGGGCTGCGCAGCATGGCTGTCATGGCTGAGCAGCTGGCAGAAGTTCGTGAATGCATGCCCGCCTTGGCGCCACACTCGTGGAGGTTTAGTGCAGGCCTGAAACTGCACGTGCATGTTTTGCTGCCAGCGGTGGTCATAACTGAGTGGCATAGCCTGCGTGAGCCCTTTCTGCACCCTGAGGTTCGGCTTACGCTGAGCCCAGCCTAAGGAAAGCTGCTGCTGCGCGTATGCGTGCACACCTGTAATCTTGTGTCGTTCACATGGCGGTGCCATACTTGTGACTTCAAGCTTTGTGGTTGCCTTTTCATCCACGCCTCCACACTCCACTGCGCAGGACACGAGCAAAGGCGGCAAGACAGGACGGTTCGGCATTGGCTTCAACAGCATCTACCACCTGACCGAGCTGCCATCGTTCGTGAGCGCCGACCGCTGGTGCACTTTTGACCCACAGGCAAGCGCCCACCAAGACTTGCCAACGCCAACAAGCACCACATACCAAGCTCACTCCTGTGCTGCAATGTGGATTCCCTGTGTTGCAATGTGCCATGTAGTGCTACAAAGCTGGCCACGTGCACTTAGCCATGCTGCAGGCGTGTTTCACCCATCACCGCCTGCGAAGCCGCTGCAGCAGCTGCCTCCCAGTAAGAGTTATCGGTACACAGCAGCCGCCAGCCAGTGACATCTGCCGGCACCGCACTCTCTGGTGCGCTCTCAATCAGGACCATGCCCCCTGCTGCCTTCACTCGCTTGCCCAAGCTGAGCTGCTGCCGTCACGCGCCTGCCCAATCTGAGCTGCTGCCAACCCCCACTTCCCTTTGCACCACAACAGGCGGCATTCCTCCCCCACGTGAACCCCTCCAACCCGGGCAAGACCCTGCACTTCCGCGAGCACACGCCAGTTTTCGCGCAGTTCGCGGACCAGTTTGCGCCGCTGCGCGCCTTCGGCAACGACTTTGTGCAGCCCTACGGCGGCACGCTCTTCCGCTTCCCGCTGCGCACGGCGACGCAGGCGGCGGCGAGCCGGCTGTCGCGCGCCGTGCACACGGTTGAAGACGCGCGCGCCCTGCTGCAGCTCTTCGTGGACGAGTCCATCGGCATGCTGCTCTTCCTGAAGGTGCGTGGTGGCATGCGCGCCTGCCACGCGGACACTGCCGCGCATGTTGGTATTGCGGCGTATGGCAACGCGGCATGCGCACGTGGTTGCAAATGGTTGCATGCACTGCGTGTATGGTCACTGCCAGGCAGTGCTCACCACCTGTGGTTGTTCGCTGTGCTCATTTGCAAGAGGCCTACAACATCGATTTCAGGGTGTGACGGCTAATACACACACCGCTCTTGCCGCTCCCGCTGCTGTTGCTGCTCCTGCTGCGGTCGCCACTGCTCTGCTGCGCAACCGCTTCTGTGTTGGTCAGCATGTGGAGCGCCTGTCTGTGTACGAGTGGTTGCCCGGGCAAGCCGAGCCCAAGTGCCTGCACGAGACATTCATCGAGACCCCATCCGCGTATCTCAGGAGGTATGATGCCCGGATATACACACAGTTATGCACTCGCACCACCGCTCTACCCCGCCATCGACGCATGCTGACATGCCTCGATGCATCACTGAAAGCCGGCACTCTTGCCAGATGCACGAGACGGCTTTGCACTGCGAGCTCATGTCCCGTTTCTGCGCCGCAGCCAAACATGCTGACATGATACGCGCCTGCATGTCACCTACATGGCGCCTGTCAATGATTGGTTACGCATGCAGCTGCGAGGGTCGTCATGGCTCACGCGCGCCATGTTGTACTGTGCCTCATGTGTGCTTGCTTGCAGGGCGCGCGCGTTTGCGCTGTCCGCAGTGGCGGCAGGCACCGCTCACGCCGCGCCATCGACGTGCGACTACTTCCTGGACATCACGTCGCAGCCGCGCACTTCTGCAGCGCAGCCGGGGTGCGAGCGCTGGGCGGTCTGCAACCAGCTCGGTGGCGCGCGCGCCAATGCCATTGCCGCAGATCCGCAGGTGCGATATTACAGCTCGTGTGTCACGCAGGTCACTCTTGAGCATGGCATGCACACATGCGGTTAGCATGTGGCTCCCATGCGCAGAGCCTCTCCAGCATGTCTAGCCTTGCGAGTCATCTCTTTGTCATTTCCAGCCCCTGCTGTTGCCGCTACTGCACCTCATAGGCCATGTTTCTGTGTGTTGTGGCTTAGTGGCACCGCTTAACTGGAGTCTGCCTTATTGGCTGGTATTGGCTGTTGCATTCTGCAGTGCGAGCTCCTGCGGTTTGTGCCATGGGCGGGAGTAGCAGCGCGTGTGGGTGGCGGTGCAGGGGTGGCAGCTGCAGCTGGCAGGTGCTACTGCTTCCTTCCATTGCCGGTCGCCACGGGCCTGCCTGTCCACATCAACGGCTACTTCGAATTGTCCAGCAACAGGTGCGGCGACGTTCGCTTGTGCACGTGCATGTGGTCATGTGTATGCGCTGCAGGGTTGCTGCATGCGAGCATGATGTGCTGACTCAGGTTAGCCACCAATTATACACCTATCAGTGGCTTTCGCTGTGTGTGCTGCACCATCAAAGTCTGCTCCCGCCTGCGCTTGGCGAGCCCGTTGGGTGCTGTCCAGCAGTGAAAACGGAGCAGCCTTTCAGGTGCGGAACAAATTCACGCATCAGCAGAGAGTATTGCCGTGGTGCCTGATCATCATGCACTGCCATGGCGCTCACACTGCACGCATCATCTACTGCTGCCACGCCCCGCACTTCATCTCCGCTGCGCGCTGCCAGGCGTGACATATGGACGGGCGAGGACATGATCGGCGAGGGCAGGATCCGCGCCCAGTGGAACGCGGCGCTGGTGGAGGAGATAGCCGCCGACTGCTACGCCCGACTGCTGCTCGCGGCGCGCGACGCCCTGTCCGACCGCGCTGCCTACGACGCGCTGTGGCCGCCGCTGCCCGGCGGCGGCTCCGCGGGCGCCGTGCCACAGGGCGTGTGGGCTTCGTGCGTGCTCGCGCTGCTGGCGCGCGTGCGCACGCAGCCCGTCCTCTGGAGCGAATCGCCGCAGGCGCTGTCGGGTTCTGTGCCGCCAGCCAGAGCTGCGGCTGCAGCGCCTGCGTCGCGTGGGGGGGGGCGGTGGGTGCCGCCATCCGAGGCTGTTCTGCTGGGGTGCGCGCTGGAGGCGGAGCCCGGCGATGAGGCGCGGCTTAAGGCGCTGCTGCTGGCGGAGGGCGTGCCCCTGGTGGACTGCGACAGGGCGCTGCAGCGCGGCCTGGCGCACGCCGGCGCGCAGTCGCGGAGCAGCGGCGGCGGCGGCGGCTGGTGCCCGGAGGCGTCGCCGCAGTGGGTGCGCGCTCTGCTGCGACAGAAGGGGCTGGCGGGCGTGGCGGCGCTGCGCGGGGACACGGCGCGGGCGCGGTCGAACGCGCTGTTTCTGCTGCGCTACTGCGTTGGCGACCTTGCGAAGGCGGGCCACTTTGAGGACCTGCAGGGCGTGCCGCTGGTGCCGCTGGCGGACGGCTCACACGGTGTGTTCCAGGTGAGCGCGATGATGTGATGCCTCCCTCTGCTCCATGCATTGCTCCAGCCGGCGTGGTAAAAGCACCCTCCTGCAGTGACATTTCGGCGTGCACTTCCATCTCATGCCACTGGTCATTTCTGGCCAGGCTGTGCCCATGCGCCAAAGTTCATGGCCAACAGTTGACATGCCATGCTATGAGATGGCCCAAGTGCGTAAGCGCACGAGGGCACCATGCCTGCACAGCCTGTGCCACATTTTTGTCTGTCCCTCTGCACTGCACCAACAAGCAATTGCGCTGCCCGTGCAAACCCTGGTGCTTGCGTCCGCAGGTAACGGGCGCCCTGCACAAGGACCACGCCGAGTTGCGCGCCATGGGCTTCAGCGAGAGCCAGTGCCTGCGCGCCCTGAACCGCTGCAACAACCTTCAGGACGCAGTCAACTGGCTGCTTACCGGCGAGGGCGCAGGCGCGGGCACAGGCGCACCGAGAGCTGCCGCAGCGCCTGCCGCCGCGCCTGCCGCTGCCGCTGCAGAGCCATACCTGTTGGCCAGCGATGAGGAGGTGGCGCTGCTGACGGGGGCTGGCGGCAGGCTGGTGTGCGAGCAGGCGCTGCTGGGGGAGCCCGACCCTGCGGCCGCGGGCGGAGCGGCGGTCGTGCTGGCCGCGCGCAGCAAGGAGGGGCACGCGTTCCTGCGCGTCGCCTTCCACTCGCCGGCGTTTCAGGCGACCCTCAACGTGAAGGCGCTGCGCGCGGACTTTCTGCCCGACCTCATTGCGCAGTCGCTGCCGGCGGAGTGGCGCGGCGCCGCGAACGGCGTCGTGAGCTGGGCGTGGACGCCCGGGCAGGGTGGGCAGCCGACGCCGGAGTGGTTCCGCTCCCTGTGGCTGTATCTCGCGCGGCGCTGCCCGGAGTCGGTGCGCCTGTTCGCGGAGGGCTGCCCGGTGGTGCCGACCAACGAGCAGCGCGTGTGCCGCCTCAGCCTGCGCAGCGCGGTGGTCAGCGCGGACGGGCTGGCGCCGCCTGTGCGGCAGCTGCTGCGCCGCGCGGGCGCGCTCACCCTCATGTCCGGCCTTTTTGATGCCGGCGCCGACGGCCCCGACGGCCCCGACGCCCCCCCCCCGCCCCAGCAGCTGTTCACGTACATGCGCCGCGGCACCAGGGCGGGCCTGCTGGCCACGCTCGACGCGTTGCGGCGCGGCGGCAGCGGCGCCGGCGCCGCCGGCTTTGAGGCGCTGCTCAGCGGTGCGCAGGCGGAGGAGCGCGACGCGCTGCGCGCGCTGCTGTGCCACGAGCCGCCGTCGGAGATGTCGCGCGACTTGCGCGGCGTCGCCTCGGAGCTGCCAATCTGGCCGGTGCACGCCAGCGGCGCCACACTGCTGGCTGGCGCTGCGGCAGGAACGCCGGCGGCGGTGGCGCAGGAGCAGCAGTACCGCGCTGCGCAGGCGTCTGGCGAGCAGCTGGTGATGCTGCTGGAGCCGGGGGCGGGGGGCGTGGTGGAGCCGCCGCAGGGGGCCGCGCCGGGCGTGCTGGCGGTTCTGCAGCTGGTGTCCAAGGACGAGTACCTGATGACGCCCGCGTTTGCCAAGCTCAGCGCAGACAGGTGCGTGGTGCGGCCGGCGCATTTCCAGCTGGGTTTTGTGCAAAATGAACCAGATGCGCCTGCACACCGGCTGTTCAACCCGCCAATGGAGGCATCTGATTGTGTGCGGAATTTTTCACATCTGTCTCTGAACACACTTGGCACCTGAGCCTCGAGAGCCTGTTGCACTGCACACCGCGTGGTGCAGGCGTGCGCAGCTCCACCACACAACAAAGACAAGCCTGCCCCGACTCCATGCTGCCCCTGCGCTGTGTATGCCGTTCGCAGTGATGGCGCGGAGGTGGACTTGGCGCGCACACTGGGCATCAGGCAGCTGTCGCGCGCCGCGTTCTACATGACTCATGTGGTGCCGCAGCTGCAGGCGCTGCCGGCGCAGCTGCGCGCCGCTGCGGCGGTTTCGCTGCTGCGCGAGCTGGCGCACCTGTCACAGCAGCACCCACGTGAGTGCCTTCTATTGTGCATTTCCGCTCACTGCTCTGTCAGGGTGCATGGCGTGTGTGCCACTGCCCCCAAGCCCGCTGCACCATCCACTTTGTTCCATTGGCAGCTGTGACACTTGAGTCTGGCATGCGAGTCTGGCATGCTTGTGCATGTGATGGCAGCAACAAAAGTGGTGCATCGGTGCAAGGTCTGCGCATTCATCACTGCTGCCCAGCTTGTGATCTGGTGGGCTGTACTGTTTTTCCTTGCTCATGAACCATGCACACCATTGCTGGTGCTGCTACTGCAGAGCTACATGGCATGGCTGCAGGACGCAGCATCGTGGAAACGGCCACCGGTCGCATCGTACCTGCTTCAACACTTTTTGACCCCACCGTGGCTGAGATGCAGCAGCTGCTGCCCGAGGACAGGTGTGCACCATGACATGTATGCATGATGCTGCGCTCCACGACACATGGATCCAGGAGTGTGCAACTTTTCAAAGGGACATTCACCCTTTCACACGTGCCACCGGCATGGCACATGTTAGCAGCTGCTGCAGCTGCTGCTCGCGCTCAGCACTACATTATGCTGCTGGTCTGATGCACACGCATGCCATGGTCATGCATACTTCAAGTATGCACCCTCAACTCACGACATGTGATCGGCCCTTGAACTGCGCCTACTGTGTGGCAGGTTCCCAAGTGGCGCATTCCTGCTGCCCGACGTGCTGCCAAGCCTGCGGGCACTGGGCCTGCGCACGCGGCTGGACTGGCCAGGCCTGGTGGAGGTGGCGCAGTCAGTGGAGGCCCTGCATGCCACGGTGAGTCTCAGCAGCATACCGGCGCTGCGCATGTCACTACCATTTGCGGGCAGGTAGCTTGCTTGAGGTTTGGAGCGTGCTGCTGTGTGTGCCACCATCACAACGACCCCCCACATGCAGGTCTCTGTGGTGGCATGCAGGCGGACATCCTGCACCTATGCAGCACTGGCGTAAGCCTGCAGCCAGCGCAGCGGCGCAGAGCGACACACGAGCGGATGTGTACGTGGTGCGCTTCAGTCTCCCATGCCAGTGGCACTCTGTCTCTTTCACGCGCACTGAGGTTTGGCGTTTATGTGGGTGCTGCACGGCTGCGTGTGTGCCTGTATTCATGCAGGACCCCGAGGCAGCAGCGGCGCGTGGGCGGCGCCTGCTGGAGTACATGGACAAGCACGTTGCCGAGCTGTGGCCGCAGAAGCAGCAAATGAACGTGGCCTACTCCATCTTTGACAGCCTCAAGAAGGCCGTGCTGGACGACCGTTCGGAGGAGGCAAGTCCCAGCTGTGTGTGACATGCGGCACACCGCCTGCCTGCATGGATGCCGTGCGCGCGCTATTGCGCATCGCCACTGCGGGTGTCTGCCTCTGCAATCGCTGCTTGTTATCACAAACAGTGTGCCTCCCGTGCGCCTGTGCACCATGCCTTCTTCATTGCGCAAGCACCCGTCCCTGTTGCTGCGCCCCTGACTGTAACTGCTCCGCGTTATGTGCTTGCGCACTGCATGTCTGCAGGAAGCGCGGCAGAGGCGCCTGCAGTCGCTGAGCCAGCTCATGGCGTGCAAGTGGGTGCCCGTGCACTGCACCATGCCGTCGCCACTGCTGCCGCCCACCACCGGGGTCTCCACAGAGCGTGTGGCCACACCAGCGTCCGTGCGCCCATTTGTGGACCGCTGGTTCTGCAGCGCCATGTATGGCGTGCTGGACGGCGACGTGCACGCGCCGGAGGTGAAGGAGGCCTTTGGCTGGGACAAGAAGGTGGGTGGCATGCTTCCAACCTGGTGCAGCAGGCGGCTGCGCGGAGCGTCACGCCTGCTTGCATGCATTCGCACTGTCATTAGGCACATAGTGGTGTGTCCCTAGGCGCATACAACTCACTTACATGCACTTCTGGCTTCGCGGCGGTTGACATGCCGCATGCGTGGCCTGCCCAGCTGCTCAACATTCCGACTGCTGGATGGTGTCGCCTCGTGTCCCCACCACCGCAGCTGCGCCCGACTGTAGTCGCCATACAGCTGGCGCGCATCGCCGACCACTATTCCAAGGCCCTGCCCTCGCTCACTGGCGACACCGCGGCTGAGGCAGCGGGTGGTGGCAGCGGTGGTGCGGGTGGCGATGGCGCAGTGCAGGATGGGCACGTGCGGGCTGTGGAGGGTGCTCAGCAGGTGCTGGCCAGCGTGGTGCCGCGGCTGTACCAGGTGAACAGCCACAGGGGCACGGAGTGCTCAGCCTGTGGCGTGCACCCGGCGTGGCTCCCTGACAACATTGAGGGGAACAGGCAACACGCCTTGATTGTGTGACAGTCTTTGCTGGCAGTCTGGCCTGCTGGCTGAGGTGCATGGCGACTAGGATGGGCACCATGCCCCCATGGCAGGCAGTGCTTGGCTGATGCAGTGCGGGTTTTGCAGCACCTGACATGTTGCAGTACGCCCACACCCTCTCTGCGCATCAGCCACTCACTTGCGCCTCCACGTAACCCTGGTTGTAAGTGCAGCTACTTTTTGAAACTGAACACACCTCTCCCTCTCGATGATTGCGGCCGTGTGCCCGGTGTGCGCGCGCCGCAGCTGCTGAGCGATGCCTTGGAGAGCAACACCACCGTGCCAGAGGCACTGTACGGACCACTGCACAACGCACCGTGGGTGTGGGTGGGAGCAGGCGGGTGAGTGGCGTGCTGCTGACAGCCGCGCGCCCTGTTGCGCTTTGGCTGAAATGGCCCATTGTGTTTTGTGCCCACGGTGGCAGTGGTGATAATGCGCGCGATAGAAATCCTACATGCTGCCGCGCTCTCGTGCATGTGCTGCCTGCGCTCACAGACGCACTACAACACCGTGCGCACAACTCTGGGCACACTCAAAAATGCCCGCACCCACTACTGCCCCTCAATGTGTCCACACTACCCGTGCTCTCTGTAACCGTCTGTATGTGTGCAGGTTTGTGCCGGTGGGCCGCGTCGCCTTCGCCGCGCCCAGCAACGCGGCGCCGTACCTCTATCCAGTGCCGGCGGACCTGGCGTGCTTCAGCGCACTGCTGCGGCGGCTGGGCGTGCGCGACACGTTCGGCGCCAGCGACCTGGTGAAGGTGCTGGAGACCCTGGCCTACGAGACGGGAGCCGCCGGTACGCCGTAACTGTGCTGCCGCCGATATTCATGCTCATTTATCAGTGCATGTACGCAAATGCACAGTCGTGGCATGTGGTGCACATGACGTCATGCCGCAGATGCCGCAGTGGCATGCCGTGTGCATGCTGCGGTTTGCAGTCACCTTGCATACTCAGGCATCCGCCGTGCTGCTGCGCTTGGCGCCACACATGCCGACAGCTTGAGCACTCATCACTGATTGTGCTGCTACTGCATCCTGCACACCAAAGCTGCACTGGCAGGCACCACTGGCCATTCAGCCAGTGCCAATATGACATAGCAAAGCTGATGGCTCACCCAAAAGTTCCCTTTGTGCGCATGGAAGATGGTAGTGAGGTGCTGTAGGGGGCCCGCAGGGTGGACTTGCAGGCCCCGAGCTGTCCAACCACACATCTCAACAATGGTACACAGTTCAAGATGTGCCGGTTGTGACGGTTCTTCACACCATCAACTTGACCACCGCTCCCCCGCCCGCCACCGCCCGCAGAGCCCAAGCGTGTGCCGGCAGCTGCGCCAGCGGATGCCACACCGCAGCCCGCGCCTGAGGCCAGCGGTGGCGTGCTGCAGGCGCTGCTTGGAGTGATGGGCGCCGGCGCGGTCGCATCGCCCAAGCGACCGTCTGCCAGTGGCGCCGCTGCCGCAGCGCCTGCGAAGCCCAAGCCCGTGGCGCTGTCGCCGGCGCAGGTGGACCTGGCGGTCACCATGGTGCAGCTGCTCAGCGATGGTGAGCGCAATGGCTGCTGCTGCTGCTGCTGTTTTTCCTGCTGCTGCTGCCGCTGCCGCCGCTGCTGCTGCCAGTGCTGCTGTTGCTCCTGCCGCCGCTGCTGCTGGTGCCACTGCTGCTGCTGCTGCTGCTGCTGCTGAGCACAGTCGTGTGCGCCGCGGTACGCAACAATGCCTTGCAGCTGCGCAAGGGCGCTGGACACTGTTTCTGTGCAGTCTTGCGTGGGTGACGTGCTGCCATGTGCTGTCTTTGCCACATGCACCATGGTGCAATTTTTTTGCGGCTCTCCATCGACTTGGCCACCGGTGGCACCAGTGCTCAAGTAGTGGCACACGCAACACTGGCCGTGCCATTGCCCTGTCCTGCAATGGTGCCCCAATTTGCAGCTGCAGCCGCTTAACGCCACGGCCGCCATGCTGAGCACGCTTGCACCTACCTACAACATCTCTCTCTCCTCCTCAAACCACATGACAAGTCTGACATGTGCCCACTTACCATTTCTCGCTGTCACCATTGGCGCCCAGAATCGTACCGGTGCGCGGACTGGGAGATCTTCTGCCCGGATGCGGAGGGCATCCTCGCGCCCAGCACCTCGCTCGTGTACGATGACTGCCCTTGGCTGACCAAGGACGGCGCCGCCGAGCCAGGGCAGCAGGGCACCGTCAAGCTTGCCTCGCAGCGCCGTGCCCGCTACGTGCACCCCAAGGTGAGGGTGTGCGTGAACGCTCGCCCCAAGTGGTGTGTTCACTCTCGGAGTTCGTGAATCCATGGAGTTGCAGCCAATGTGGCCGTGTTCACTCTTGGTGTTCATGGATTCATGGAGGCGCAGCCAACGCGGACGCGTGGTTGGGGTGTGCGCACAGGACAGTGCGTGTGTGACGGGCACCTGTGTGTGACCATGCAGTCAACTGGTCACCTGTTGCCTCCACTCTGGGTGCTGACATGGCAGCTCGCGCCAACTTCCTATTTCTAAGTATGTACAGCTGTACTTGAAGTAAGGCACGTACTTCAAGTGACACACATGCTTGAACGATGGTCCGTGCTTGTGGTGAATGACCACCTTGGCCGTGTGCCTGCCGCTCGTGTGCGCTACCGCGCGTGTGCAGATCTCTCCCGCGGTGGGCGGGAAGGTCGGGGTGAAGAGCCTGCGTCTGGTGCTGCTGCACAGCACTCAAGGTGAGTCCTCGCACCCTAAACTAACGCTGGCTGTGATAATGGCTGCCCTAACCCTCCAGAAGCGCATTGCATCGCTGTCCGGCCGCGCTGGTCGACAACCGAGTGGTGTGGCGCGCACTCATCACAGTGGGCACTGCTCTCACCAAAGCAGCTACGCCCCCTACCCGCTTTACTCTTGCGTGCAAGTACATACTCAAGTTTGACACCTGCACTACCTACCTGGGTACCACACATCTGCACGCAGCCAGACCGTGCGCAGTTAGCCCCCATCATCTGCCACGTCCGCCTGTGCTTGCCCCCCTACCGCAGACACACTGAATAGATACCCAAAAGAAGTAAGTAACAATGGGCAGTTTGTAACGCCTACAGGCGCCGCGTCTGACAACCAAAAATAATTTACTAGTATCCTAATCACTATGGAAAGGGTGAGTAGCAAGTTTTTTATGGGTAAACTTGGCAATAAGCAGAATGTTACCCCTTACTTAGATAAGATAGCTGCTGACAACATAATGTTTTTTTGTAACTTACACGCTGCTGTCCCTACCGCAGACACACTGGACTTTGGCATCAAGAGCGAGGCGTTCGGGCAGCAGGAGAACCTGACCAGGCGCCTGCGGCACATCCTTGAGATGTACCCGGAGGGGCCTCAGATCCTGTCAGAGCTCATACAGAACGCAGACGACGCGGGCGCGCGCACGGTAAAAATCATGTACAGCACCAAGGTGAGACCACGCCTCTGCTGAGCAGTGAGCGCGTGCGGTTGTGCTGCGGTTATTGGCGGGTTCAACACGCTCACAGCCGCTGCCAGACTGGGATGCGTATATGCGCTGGTGCCAAGCCGCATTTACGCGTGTGCCCCCTTACCTTTTGTAATCGGGCTGGCGGTGCAGTGAGAGGGCATGCTGCACCCCAGGGCAGTAGTGGGATGTTGTGACAGGCGGCGGTGGTTTCCGAAATGCATCATAAGCATCATTTTTTACGGTACTTCCCACCATCTTGCAGCAGCAGGTACGCAGCGCAGCGGCGTGGTGGGCTGCCGATGACGTGGTGGTCGGCCACTGAGGCTGTACTGAACACACGCTCGGTGCTCCTGTTGGCGCCGTGCACACCCACCGTCTTATTGGCAGTAGTCGGCCGGGCAGAAACTGTGGGAGTGAACCTACATGGGGGGGGGCAGCTTATTTTGGGAGACGCTTCAACTATTTCGAAGTACTTCCAGAAGCATGTAGGTAATGTACCCTAGCATTTACTATGGCTGACAGCACAACACAATAATTGGGGAGTAAAGTCCACTGGTATGCACACAATAAGTATGCAAAGCCCCGGGCGACTATTTCGGAACAAGATGACACTCATGTGGACCCACCCACCCGCTGCCGACACCTGTGCGCAGCAATACGGCACGAGCTCCCTGCTGGGCCCCAAGATGGAGTGCTGGCAGGGGCCGTCGCTCTACTTCTACAACGACGCTACGTTCTCGAACCGCGACTTCCAGTCCCTGGCGCGCATCGGGCAGGCCTCCAAGCTGGAGAGCCTCAACACCACGGGTGGGTGTGCGTGCCCTTGCTTCTGCTGAGCACAGCAGCAAGTTTGAAATGCGCAAGTTGATGTTGGGGGTGAACAAGGGGGACTGATGTTGTGCTGCGCGAAAGTTGCTGCTGGTAGGGGCCTGCAATGTACTTCCAACAAGAGCACTAGTCACGGTAATGCTTTGTTGTAGAGTGGGCCAGGCAGTGGCGAGTGTGTGGCGGCGGTGCCATGCCATCTTGCCGGCACGCCTCGTGTGCACGGTACATGACGGCGCACTGTCACTTGCACTGGTGCACGCACCGCTTTGCCCTCACTTACTCACTCATGCCATGTGTTGCCATTTTCTCTATCGGCTGTCGACTCTGACAGGGCGCTTCGGGCTGGGCTTCAACGCCGTCTACCACTTCACAGATTTGCCAGGTGCGCCCGCTGCCGCGCCCGCAGCACCAGTCATGGGTATGCCACCGCCTGTGCCCCTTGAGCATACACAACGCTTAACATTTTTTGCAAGCGCTTTGCATGCACTGTCCATATGCCGCCCTCGCTGCTGCCCAGTGGGCGCGCTCACACTGGACCAGAGGTGCATGGGACCGAGGCCGCTTGCGCTGTGCACTGCCTGGCTTGTGATGCGTCTGATGCCGTTGTGTGCCTTCTGCTGTGTGCTGTGCTGGTGTTGCAGCTTTTGTCACTGGAGACTTTTGTGTCATATTCGATCCACACACGGCGTACCTTCCTGGTGAGTGGGCACAGGACACACCAGCAGCATGGTCATTTACCATACGTAGCAGATATGCTTGTTGCCAGTGCGCCTTGGAGCCGCACATGTCACCCGCCCCTTTCCACTCCCAGATGGTGTGCCCCACACACACCGGTTTGTGACACACCACGGTGCCATAGCATGTGCTTAACTGAGCTGGGTGAATCGTGTGACGCGTGCTCTGGCATGAGTCACATGACATGGCCCGAGACTTCATGTAATGATACCAGCTCTACTGGTGGGCGGCAAGCAGCAGCTTGTGGCACGGCGACGCGAGCCACTGTGCTGCATGCAGATTTGCACATTAGCTGGCGCATATTGCGTGTTTGGGCGTAGGAATGTTGGTTATAACATACGGTTTAACATACAGTACATGCCCTCACCCGTCACTATACGACGCGCATATGGTGTGCCAAACCAATGCTTTGCAGGCGCAACGTCGCAGCAGCCGGGCATCAAGGTGCGCTTCACGGACAGCGACCTTCTGGCCCAGTTTGAAGACCAGTTCAGCCCCTTCTTGCACTTTGGGTGCAACCTGCGCACGCGCTACGAGGGGACGCTCTTCAGGTGCGCCGTGCGGCAGCTGCGCAACGCCTACATAAGCAAAAGGGCGGTGCGCGTTTGCTCAGCAGTTTTCATGAGCAGCAGCAGCAGGCGGCAGTAGCTCTTGGTAGCTGTGTTGTGCGCGCTTTAAGTGCGCTTGAAAGGCAAGAGTGTGTCGATGGATGTTCTGGCATGTCAATGATTGTGCTGGCGCTGGTAACACAACAATGAACACAGTGGCGGCATGCACAAACCGCAGCAGCAACAAATGCAACACCTCACCCGCACCTCTGCCAACGCTATCACACCGCCACGGAAAGCAGAACCCTCGCGGCCACCCCCCCCCCCCCCCGGTAGACCTGCACCTACATAGCTACAAATCTCTCACCTACAAGCCCTCTGAGTACGTCTCACAGGGCCGCGCATGGCCTTCGCTTCATGCTGGCTTGCATGACCTGCTTCTTGCATACACACAAGTCCAAAATACTAAACATACAAGTGCGGCTGTGCCCCCCCCCCCCCCCCCCCCGGCCCGTGCAGGTTTCCGCTGCGCAGCCAGGGCGTGGCGCGGCAGTCGGAGATCAGCCACGCGTCGTACGGCAGCGCGGAGGTGAAAGAGCTGCTGGACGGCTTTCGCGAGGCGGCGCACCGCTTCCTGCTCTTCCTGCGCAACGTGCAGCGCATCGAGGTGTACCTCATGGGGCAGGACGACGACGAGCCCAGGTGGGTGGGCGGGCCGCTGCGCACACAAACGTGCCTGATACAGATGCGCTGTGTTTGCGTTTTTTCACAAGAAAAAAAGTTAACCCTAATAAATTACAATTATAACTTTCTTTCTGAATTGCCAATGTGTCGACGATATCGTTACCGTCTTGCTCCGAAGCAGTCACCCAGGGCAGCTGCCGCATTCGCAGTACGCCTTGTGCCTTGTCAAACACCTTCTGCTGCAGCACCTGAACATTGCTTGCACACATGTACGGCTCATGCAGGCTTGGATGGCCTGGGTTGCTTTGCAAGGGTGGCGGCCAACACCTACGGCTGCACCAAACCGCTGATCGCTGCTGTGCCCGGAGCACTGGTCGCACCCACGATACACCCCATGTGTCTTGTTAAGTCTCCTCTGCTGCAGCACCTGAACATTGCCGACCACATGCCACTCCCCCCCCCCCACACACGCTGTTGGCCCTCCCCCCTGTGCGCAGGCTGCAGTACCACGTGGAGGTGACCAACAGGAACCAGCAGCAGTGGGACGCGATACCGCGCTTCATCAGCGGCGTCACGGCCTCAAACTCGAAGGAGTCTTTCTACCCGCTGCTGCTGCGCACGCCCGAGCACATGCTGCCGCGCACGCTGCAGAGGGTCGCCATCACCTTCAAGCCCGCGCCCCCACGCCACACACAGCGGCAGCGGCTGGTGGAAGACTTGACCCCGGGCGACCTGATGCTGGAGGGCCCTGCTGCAGATGGCGCTGAGGGCGGTGCAGGTGCGCATGGGGTGGTACACACAACTGTGCTGCCTTGGAGTAGTCGGCATGCTGACTGGCTGGACGCACAAGGCCTGGCAGCGGTCGCCCAGTATTCCGCTGCGGGCAGCACCGCACATACAGCATCGCAGGTTGCACCACTGTGTGTGCAGTGCAACCCCTAGCCATGCAAGCCTCATGACAACACCCCCACCCTCCGCACACTTGCACTTGGCTTTCCTTCTGCAGGCACCAAGGCGCTTGTGCCGGCTGTGGCGAGCGAAACGGCTGCTGTGACGGACGAGTTCCTGGTGTGCATGCTGCTGGGCGCGGGGCGCGCGCGCGAGTTTGCGTGCGATCCGAAGCACGGGCACCTCAAGTTCCTGGTACGCGTTAACACAATGCTGCTGAGCTGCCGCCTGTTGCTGGTTTGTCTAATCGCAGGCGCCTGGCATTTCTTGCATGTGTGCAGTGTGGCGTGTGCCAGCTCTGCGTGGTGTTTGTGTTGGCCGTGGTGGCCTACTTCTGCATGTCGTCGTAGCAGCTTGCAGTCCAGCTCACTCGCGCGACATGTTCAAGTTCCATGTACTTCAAGTCGAGAAGTAAAGGTGCATAAACCTTGCCTCACTGTTCATGCTTGCTGGTGCTGACCTTGACGGCAGCCGTGGGGCGGCGTTGCAGCGCACCTGCTGCGCAATGGCGAGCGCGTGATCGACCCCACGTGCAAGGCGTGGTGCATGCTGCCGCTGCCGGTCAACACGGGGCTCCCCGTGCACGTCAACGGTTACTTTGAGCTGTCCTCCAACCGCCGCGACATCTGGTTTGGCGAGGTACAGCACAGTGTCTTCTGTGCCACTCGAATGTTCAATAGCACGCTTTGCTTGTGCTTGATGTGTGTGGTCACCGGTGCGCTGCCGCACACAGGGCAGTCTGATGCAGCTGCGCACCGCTGGACAGCTTTACCGTGTGTACATGCAAGCACAACTGCCGTTGTCTCCCAGCACTTGCCACTGCAGCACCCCCACATGGCCCCACCCACTGATCTTTGGTATCTTGGTTGGTTACCTAGAGGTTTAATGTATGTTTGTACACTACTGTAGCACTTCAGTTATCAAATACTAGTAGTGCAATGCATTTCCAACTGCTGAAATGTTGGAAAGATATTGGCCCTATGTTGTCACTTGACTACCCAACTCTGACACGCCGCCGACGCCCCCCCCCCCCCCCCCCCCCCCCCCCCCCCCCCAGGACCTCGCCGGCGAGGGGCGCCGCCGCAGCGAGTGGAACCGCCTGCTGCTGGAGGACGTCATAGCGCCCGCGTGGGCGGCCTGCATCGAGGCGGCTGCGCGCCAGCTCATGTGGTCCCCCGCCTACCTCTCTCTCCTGCCCGCCACCACACCGCCCAAGCCCTGGGGCGCCGTCGCCGCCGCGCTGTACGCGCGCCTCAAGACCGCGCGCGTGCTGCGCACCGATGCGCGCGGCGGC
>JAULBY010019211.1:0-19419 GCA_032358315.1 Ophiocytium majus | reverse complement strand
AGAACAGTACCTTCACCGAAGAGCTCACCACCATCATTGATTTGACCATCGGCATTCAAGTCACGTACCAACAGACCGTCGGTCGCAGCCGCCCAACCTGTTTTCTCAACTTGACCATCGTTATTCACGTCGAAGATCACGCCGTTAGTCGCCGACAAGGTCTGTATGCCATCACCATTCAAATCCAACACCAGAGGTGTATTAGCCAAGAATGCAGTGACTTGATCGGAGCTAAAGCCCTGAACCTGAGTAGTAGTAAAGGCATTAATCTGACTTAATGAAAGAGCTGCCATCTGCTCAGTGCTCAGACCCTGAATATCAGCAACTTCAATGGCTCGGATTGCAGCTGTAGTAAGTCCCGTTACATCTGTCGTTTCAATCGCACTGATTTGGAAGCTATTCAAGGCAACGATTTGCTTAGTTGTCATCGCAGACAACTGAACACTATCCAATGCTGCAATTTGATCCGTACCAATTGCGAGCAATTGTTGGGTATTCAAAGATGCAACTTGTGACGTGGTCAATGCAGCAAACTGCGTTGTACCCAAGCTAGAGATCTGACCTGAAGTCAAGTTAGAGATCTGTGTGCTTGCCAAGATCACTACCTGTGCTGTGGTGAATGACTCAACCTGATCATTACTCAAGGACAGGAACTGTGAGGTCGTCAAGCCAGCAATATCATCGGGCTCAATCGCCATCAACTGATCCGTCGTAAAGCTTGATACTTGGCTAGTTGTCATCACAGCGATTTGTAAGCTGTTCAAGGCAATCACTTGATCCGTCGTCAATCCAGCAAGATCACCAGATTCGAAGGCACGTAATTGCGCTGTGCTTAAGCCAGTTATCTGTGTCGTGGTGAAAGCGTTTAATTGATTACTGTCTAAGCCAATCACTTGGTTGGTCGACAGGCCAGTCAGTTGCGCATTGCTGAGCGAAGAGATTTGATCTGTAGTCAAGCCTGCTAAATCACCTGTCTCTATCGCACGAACCTGCGCTGAACTCAGACCACTCAATTGGGTGGTGGTCATAGCACCTAATTGCGCGCTGGTCAGAGCAGTGATTTGTAAGGTTGACAGACCACGTACATCATCTAACTCAAAGGCACTGATTTGATCTGTAGTTAATACCGAGATCTGTAAGGTCGACAACGCAGCCACTTGCGTGCTGGAGAATCCAGCCAACTGCGTAATGGTCAATCCTGACACATCACCAGTTTCTATCGCACGTACCTGTGATGTACTTAAGGCACCGATCTGTGTCGTGGTCAAAGCGTTAATCTGATTACTATCAAAGCCCGTCATTTGCGAGGTAGTTAATGCGCCTAGCTGACTATTGCTTAAGACAGAAACCTGATCGGTACCGATACCAACGAGATCAGCTGCCTCGATGGAACGTACTTGCGATGTACCCATCATGGAGACTTGTGCAGTTGTGAGTACGCTCATTTGCAGACTGTTCATCGCGACAATTTGCGATGTGGTGAGACCTGCAAAATCATCTGCTTCAATCGCATTCACTTGATCTGTTGTCAACAACGATACTTGCAACGTTGTCAAAGCAGCGAATTGCGAACTCACGAGTGCTGCAATTTGAGCGGTCGAAATATTGAATATATCTCTGGTGTTAATTGCACGAACCTGAGATGTCGTCAACGCTGACATATCTGCCAACTCGATACTACTTAATTGATCGCTATTGAGCACTGACACTTGTAACGATGTCAGTGAAGCCAATTGTGTGCTCGACAATTCAACGATTTGAGCTGTAGTCAAACCAGATAAATCACGTGTCTCTATCGCTCTTAATTGATTCGAGCTGAACACAACAATCTGAGATGTCGTCATGACATTCAATTGATTGCTGTCGAGAGCAGATACTTGTGTAGTAGTGAAGCCAGCCAGTTTTGATGCTTCGATTGCACTCACATGATCGGTACTCAAGACCGATACTTGCAAGCTAGTCATTGCATTCAACTGTGCGCTATTCAGATTCACCACTTGATCCACTGTCAAACCAGAGACGTCACGTGTTTCAATGGCTCGGATCTGCGATGTCGTCATGACTGCGATTTGCATCGTGGTCAAGATATTGATCTGATTACTATCCAGTGCAGCCACCTGTAGTGTGGTCAGCGATATGATGTCACGGGTCTCGATGGCACTAATACGGTCCGTACCAAATGCTGTCATTTGTGAAGTCGATACTGCAGCCAATTGTGATCCACTGAGTCCAATCACTTGATCGGTTGTAAATGCAGCGATTTGCAGCGTATTCAAGACCGCAATTTGTGCTGTGGTTAAGCCTGCTATATCAGCAGTCTCAATTGCACTGATCTGATCCGAGGTCAAAGCAGAAGCTTGCAAGGTAGTAAGGGATGCTATTTGTGCACTCGAGAATGCAGCAACCTGATCAATCGTAAAGCCTGCCACGTCTCTGGATTCGATTGCACGGATCTGCGAAGTGCTGAGCGCAGCCATTTGGCTGGTGCTTAAGACACCGATTTGACCACTATTAAGAGCAGCTACTTGCAGCGTACTGAGTCCAGCAAAATCATCTGGCTCAATCGCGGCAACCTGCTCCGTAGACAAGAGTCCAATTTGTACTGTTGTCAACGCATTAACTTGTGCGCTATTAAGAGCAATCATTTGCGCAGTTGAGAAAGCAGTCAGATCACGGGTCTCTATGGACTTAATCTGCGCGGTTGTCAAACCAGCAAATTGAGTCGTTGTCAGACTACCTAATTGATTGGTATCTAAACCTGCCACCTGCATAGTGGTTAATGCAGAGATATCACGTGACTCAATTGCCGCCACTTGATCAACCGTCAAAAGTGCAACTTGCGACGTTGTTAACGCAGCGAGTTGACGACTTGTCATTGCTTCAATATGGTTGGTTGTGAGTGCACCAATTTGTAAAGTACTCAAACCTGCGATTTGGGCGGTCGTCATACCCTGTATGTCTCTGGTTTCAATTGCACCGATTTGATCAGTTGTGATGAAACCAAGCTGGGTAACAGTGAAGGCACCTAATTGTGTACTGGTCAGCGTTGCAATTTGCGCGGTCGTAAAGACTGGCAACTGCAAGCTATTCAACACTACAATTTGCGCAGTCGTGAAGCCAGCGATATCATCATTCTCAATCGCAGCAATATGATTGGTATTCAACGCACCGACTTGCAAGGTGGTGAAGGAACCAATTTGTGCACTATTGAGAGCGATGATTTGATCGACAGAGAATCCAGCAAGATCACGAGTCTCTATCGCACGCAACTGCATTGAATTAAGTGCCATCACCTGGAATGTGCTTAGTACACTCAGCTGATTACTATCTAACGCAGACATTTGTGATGTTGTGAGACCCGAGATATCGCGTGTTTCTATTGCTCCAATTTGATCTGTGGTCAGCACTAAAATCTGACGTGTAGACAAGGCTGTGAGCTGTGCTGCACTAAAACCTGCGATTTGAGCAGTAGAGAAGCCAGCTAAATCACCTGATTCAATCGCAACAACTTGTGCTGTTGTTAAACCAGCTACATCAGCAACTTCGATTGCAGCAATTTGATTGCTATCTAGCGTGCCTATTTGAACGGTATTGAATACTCCCAATTGTGCACTACTAAATGCAGAAATTTGATCAGTCGTCAGACCTGCAATGTCACGTGATTCAATTCCACGTATTTGCGCTGTGCTCAAGACAGAAGTCTGGACAGTGGTCATGGCTGCTATCTGATTAGTATTTAATGCAGCTACTTGGGATGTTGTCAGTCCGGAAATATCTCTGGTTTCGATCGCAGCAATCTGATCGGTGCTTAGTAGAGATGTTTGCAAAGTCGTCAAGCCGCCGATTTGGTTAGCTGTCATACCAATGATTTGTAAGGTAGTAATACCGCCAATATCATTAGTTTCAATTGCACGTAACTGCGATGTGCTCAAACCTGCTAAATCAGTGACATCAATCGCTGCAACTTGATTGCTGTCTAGAGCTGACAACTGTATCGTTGTCAACGCAATGATCTGTGAACTGGTGAAGGCACCCATGTGATCTGTAGTCAATCCGGATACATCACGTGTTTCAATCGCACGCACTTGAGCCGTCGTCAAAACGATCGCTTGCGAGGTGGTCATCACGATGATTTGATTGCTATCAAGTGCGGAAATTTGCGATGTCGACAAGCTACTCATATCCGCTGCATCAATTGCAGCAAATTGATCCGTGTTGATGACTGAAATTTGCAAAGTGGTCATCGCAGCAAACTGTGCACCTGACAAGGCAGCCATTTGGGATGTAGTCAGTCCAGCTATATCACCAGTTTGAATCGCACGGATTTGTGCCGTACTCATCACACCAATTTGTGAATTTGCCATTACATTAATTTGCGCACTATTTAACGCAGACACCTGCAAGGTAGTAAAGGCACCGATATCACGTGATTCAATCGCTGCAACTTGATCTGTACTAAGCAATGAAACTTGTAGCGTTGTCATTGCATTAATTTGAGCACTGGTCAATCCTGCTATTTGCGAGGTGGACAGACTAGTTATGTCGTTAGTATTGATACCGCGGATTTGTGCTGTTGAAAGTCCAGCCATATCTGTTACATCGATAGCGCTCAACTGTACGCTATTGAGTTGGCCAAACTGTATGGTAGACAATGCAGCTAACTGCGCACTACTCAATGCAGCTAATTGATCCGTTGTTAGACCACCAATATCACCAGTTTGAATCGCACGAATCTGAGCGGTGCTTAATAAAATAGTTTGCGAGGTAGTTAATGCACCGATTTGTGCACTATCCATTGCTGCAATTTGCAAACTCGTAAATCCAGTTACATCTGAAGCATCAATGTAGCCAATTTGATCTGTGGTCAACGCTGCAACTTGTAAGGTAGTCATCGCATTGAACTGCGAGCTATTCAATGCTGCTAATTGTGATGAGCTTAAGCCGCCAAAGTCACGTGACTCAATTGCTTTGACTTGATTACTACTAAACAAGGCCAATTGTGTGGTGGAGAGAATATTTAATTGCGCAGTATTCAAGGCTGCAATTTGTTTGGTGGTGAGGCTTGCGATATCGGTAGTCTCAATAACACTAACTTGATCTACGCTTAACGCACCAACTTGATTGCTAGAGAGTGATGCCAATTGTGGACCTGACAGCGCCATGATTTGCATCGTGGTCAACACACTTGCTTGCAGGGTATTCATGACTGCCAATTGCGACGTGGTCAAGCCTGCTAAATCTCTGGTCTCAATCGCTGCAACTTGATCTGAAGTCAGTACTGAGAATTGCAATGTGGTCATCGAAGCCAATTGCGCGCTATTTAGCGATGCGATTTGATCGACGGTGATGGCAGCCATGTCACGTGTTTCAATAGCACGAACTTGGGATGAAGTTAATACACCAAACTGGAAAGTTGTCAGTGCATTGATTTGATTACTATCAAATGCGGCAACTTGCGTTGTGGTCAGACCAGCTATGTCACGAGTTTCTATTGCACTGACTTGGTCAGTGGTCAACAAGGACACTTGCAGTGTGGTCAATGCCGCCAACTGTCTGCTACTTAAACCTGCAATTTGTGAAGTAGTTAAACCAGTTTGATCACGTGTTTCAATAACGCTGATTTGCGCTGTAGTTAATCCTACAAGATCGGACACTTCGATCGCTGCGATTTGATTACTATCTAATGCAGTCACCTGCAAGGTGGTCAGTGATGACAATTGCGCACTATTTAATGCAGCGACTTGATCTGTAGTTAAACCAGCTAAGTCACGTGTTTCAATGGCACGTAACTGTGATGATGTTAGAACTGAAACTTGTAATGTGGTGAGTATGCCTAACTGAGCACTATCAATCGCAGCCATTTGCGATGTACTGAGTCCACTAATATCACGTGTTTCAATGGCACTGATTTGATCTGTCGTCAGCTGTGATAATTGTTGCGTGTTGAAGGCCGACAGTTGTGCACTGGTTAATCCTGCTATCAACGAAGTGGTGAGACCACCTAAGTCATTAGTTTCAATGCTACGAATTTGAGCAGTGGTTAAAGCACCAATATCGTTAACTTCAATAGCAGCTATTTGGTTGCTATCTAAGGCAGCGACTTGCAGTGTGGTTAAAGCACTTAACTGTCTACTGTTTAAAGTAATGATTTGATCAGTAGTCAAACCAGGGATATTCGATGTACCAATTGCACGTATCTGATTAGAACTCAGTACTTGTATTTGTGATGTGCTAAATACACTGAATTGGGTACTGCTAATGGCTGCAATATGGGCAGTGCTGAGACCTGCGATATCGCGAGTTTCTATGCCTGTGATTTGATCTGTTGTTAATGCAGCCAACTGCAATGTCGTCATCACTGACAGTTGGGTTGTTGTTAAGGCAGCTATTTGTGATGAAGAGAGTCCTGCAATGTCGTTAGTTTCAATAGCACGAACTTGTGCTGTACTCAATCCAGAAACTGTGGCAACTTGAATCGCTGAGAGCTGATTACTATTTAAACCTGCAAACTGCAGCGTAGTCATGGCGCTGAGTTGCGCGCTATTGAGTGCAGAAATTTGGTCTGTGCTTAATACTGCTAAGTCGCGCGTTTCGATCGCACGAATCGCTGTGGTACTTAAACCAACTAAATCAGAGGTTTCTATTGCGCCAATCTGATTTGTGTCTAAAGCGGAAATTTGTGTTGATGTCAGAGCACCGATCTGCGCACTATTTAAAGCGACAACCTGATCTGTAGTGAGACCGACTAGATCGCGCGTTTCAACTGCGCGTATTTGTGTTTCTAAGAGTGCTGCAATTTGACTGGTGGTAAATGAACCAAGTTGCACACTATTCAGGGCGACGATTTGCGCCGTTGAAAGTGCCGCAACATTTTCAGCCGTAAAAAACGGTATCTGATTAGTCGAGAAAAACTGAATCTGTCTGGTCGTTAAGCTCAGAATATCTGAAGTCGAAAAGCCGTCAATACTAGCCGAATCAAGGTCAGTAATTTGTTGGGTTGATAGCCCGATGACGAGTGAAGACATAAATGACTCTCTTTTCTTAATTAACTAAATAAGCCCGCTTTATTCTGATAGAACAGATATGCGACCTATAACTATTAAAATTTTCAATTCACACCAAAAATAATCATTCTTGATTTTGAATCAAAACATAAAATCCTGATAAACCAACCACTTAGCAAATTTCTACAAGCATTTCTACCGCACATAATTATCCTCTATGAATACACAGGGACAAAACAGGTATGGCAGACTGATCCAAATGTAACAAAATATTTAGGATAGGAAATTAGTTTCTAAGTAACACCGTAACAAGTTAGCACTATAAAAATTAGTTCTGAGGCAAATAAATTATTTTATTTACAACAAATAAAGCTATTCACATAGCTATGCTTTTTACGCACGATCGGTTTATCGACTTATGAAAATAAAACTTTAGGAAATATTCAAATATTTTTGAATTTATTTAATTAGAACTGACAAAAAATTCACACTATTCATTCAAATTGATTTTAGAAAGAAAAAGACATGCGTTAAGGTTGTTATATATAAGGATATGACTACAACTTTGACAAATTAGTAAAAAATCCATGCTTTATTGGTTTTATATTAAGTATTCAAGTTTCGATCATGAAAGTCGATGAATTACAGGACATGAGTCCACTGTTCATTAGGAAGATTTTTATGACGGTTATTGAAAAAAATAGTGCAGAAATGTTCATTGAAATGCGTAATCGCTATCCATTCTCACAAATGGAGGTGGGCGATAGTATTTTAGTAACTGAACCACAAAAAGCCGAAAGCGCTCGAGTTGCAGCCATACAGTTTTCAAAGCGTAATAAACTGACATGGAAATTTGGTTTACGAAAATCACGTGAAGGTTGGCGCGTATTTCGTATGGCATAAAGCTTGATTAGAAAAATTATCATTTACATAATCCAAGCTTGATGCAATGTCGATTGCATGCAATATAGTTTTAACATTTCAAAAATTTTTACCTGAAATAAGCTATAAAAAGAAATAAACCCGCTCTTAAGCTCAGTCAAATAGTGCTGAAAGACTGTTTCAGGTTTTACAATAGCAAACTTAACTTACCTGAAGATGACATCGGAATGATGTCATCTTTCTTATCAATTTAAGAAGTCATTGATTTGTTTTCGCATTGCTAATATGCTGACGAATTGACTCATGAATGAAGTATTGGAAATTGAATCATGCACGATAGCAAAAAGAAAATATTAGTCTCAGGTGGCGCAGGTTTTTTAGGCTCACATTTATGCGACCGACTACTTGAACAGGGACATGATGTTTTATGTGTGGATAATTTTTTCACTGGCAGTAAACAAAATGTTAACCATTTACTTGCCAATCCAAATTTTGAATTAATGCGTCATGACGTCACCTTTCCGCTCTATGTAGAAGTAGATCAGATTTATAACCTCGCTTGCCCAGCTAGCCCCGTACATTATCAGTTTGATCCCGTGCAAACCACAAAGACTAGCGTGCATGGCGCTATTAATATGTTAGGTCTTGCAAAACGGGTAAAAGCGCGCATTTTGCAAGCATCGACCAGTGAGGTGTATGGCGATCCTGAAATTCATCCTCAGCCAGAAAGCTATTTTGGTAAGGTTAATCCGATTGGTATCCGCTCTTGCTACGATGAAGGTAAACGCTGTGCTGAGACATTATTCTTTGATTATCACAGACAGCATCAATTAGATATCAAAGTAATTCGTATCTTTAATACCTACGGTCCTCGTATGCATCCTAATGATGGTCGCGTAGTAAGTAATTTTATTGTGCAGGCTTTGCAAGGTAAAGACATTACTATTTACGGTGATGGTCAGCAGACACGTAGTTTTTGTTATGTCGATGATCTCATACGCGGCATGATTAGCATGATGGAAACACCTGATGGTTTCACCGGCCCTATCAATATTGGCAATCCAGGTGAATTTACTATGCTTGAATTAGCTGAGCTAGTGATCAAACTCACGGGCAGCAAATCAAAACTGGTTTTCTTACCCAAACCTGAGGATGATCCCAAACAACGCCGTCCAGACATTTCATTAGCTAAAGACGTATTGAAATGGTCACCTAACGTTCAGTTAGAAGAAGGGCTCAAGAAAACCATAGCTTATTTCAGGGCCACAATTTAAACAGTAACAGTCTCGAGCCGATACATAAGTCTCTGGTCATGTGACAGTACCCTGAATACATCATTATGGATAATCTACTTTCATTTTTAGAACGCCTGCGTCAGTCTAATTTGCTAAAGCAAATGAATAGTCTCGTACTGGCAGCAGAGGATGAGAGTTTATTCGATATCGCATTTTATAAACATCGCCAAAAACAAGAGAAGATTCGTTATTTCTCAGGACGCAGTTTAGATAAATGCATAGTCATTACCAATACCACTAATCTTGGGAATGTTTCTACTCATATTGATGGCAAGCCTGTCACACGCATAGAAGAAGATGTGATGGTGCAGCTTGCGGTGTCTGATTCTTCAAACTTTGCTGTATTAGAAGATGCGCTCGTTATTATGACAAATAATAATGTGGCGAAAGTCGGCCCACAGCAAATGGCGCATTTGATTTCGCAAACGCCACGCACCTTATATGCAATTCATGACTTTGATAATCATCATTGGCATGATCTAAGTGTACAAAATGCCTGCTTGGCTGATATTTATGCGCCTGCCCATATGAGTGATTATGCAGAGGCTGCCAGAATCAACCCGAGTATATTATTTGGTGTGCCATGCGGAACGATACAGTGGACACGTGAATTTTTACTCGAGCGTCAAGTTGATATCACTAGCTCGCAACGCAGTGCCTCACCACTGGGCATGCATTCTTTTTATTCCAAATTTAAATACCGCAACAGTGTTTTAGCCACAGTAGGCAAACATTTTCCTGAGGTTGGTTTGTTGACCAAAGATTTTCACGGACGCACTCCTGAAGATCGTTGGAATGAATGGGTGTCATATGAATTGCACTGGATAGCACCAGTATTTAATGATTTACCTATACGCTTTTTCGATGCGCTCGTTTCGGGTGGCTTGCCCTTAGTGCCAACTGGTATCGTGCCTTATTTGGATGCGCTGCGTATTCCGCCTGAGTTCTACGGTGTATATGGCGCAGCTGATTTAATTAATTGTGAAGAGTTTGCGCAAAAAATGCATGAGAAATTTATGCGTGGCGGTAAAGAAGGCATGCTACATCGTTTTCTATTTGCGTTAGATCATTATCATGTTGATGCCATTATCAAAAAAATCTGGGATAACGCACGGTGTCAATACACATCGGCACATGCTAATTAAGTATAGCCAGTGCTGCTTATGTTACTAATTAACCCGACATTCACTGTATGTTTATTAATAGTTCATGGTTAGCTCAATTGTAAATTCACCATTCCAAAATACGGTTTGGTTTTCTAGTTTTCCGATTGGCAGATTTTCTAATTCTGTCTTTCAGTACTGGTTTGCAACTTATTTACAAAATCAAACTAAACATCAATTAATTATTGGTAGTTCTCAGCGCAGCACAAATGAATTACCTTGGACAATGTTTGATTTGCCCGACCACCAACATAAAATTAGCACCCTACCCGTTGATCAAGTCATTACAAAAACCTTGTTAGCAGATGACCGCAGTAGCCCACCTATTTCCGATTTAAAAAAAATAGATAATTTTTTTCAAGTCAATCCAGGCTCAGTATTATCCGTGGATGGATTTTTTCAATATGATACGGGCTTAATGGCACGTGATCCTGCCTATTTTTCTGTATTTAATGAATATCTAGCACCGAGCGCACATAGCAAAACCACCTTCCAAAAAATCATCTGGCAATATCAACAGCAGATTAATCAAATTTTCCAAGATAAATTTCTGATTGCTATTCATGTCCGTCGTGGTGATTATTTGCGTGAATCGGATGATATATTTTTCACTCTAAATCTTGATCAAGTAGTAGCGCAACTTAGAGCTTTTTTACTGCGCGATCATATTCAAGACCCTGTTGTCTATATTGCGACAGATGATCCGGACTTTTGCCAGCAGTATTTTACTGACAAGGGTTTGAATATAAATATGAGCCGAAATATAGTCGTAGCCGAAACAGGGAATGATGTTAGCGAATTAATGTTAGATATTGCTGTTCTTGCGAGTGCACAATTACTCATAGCTTCAAACAGTTCGTTATCTTTGCTTGCTGGATTAATGAATCAACGTGCTCGACTATTTTGGCGTCAAAACAAAGAAGGACAACTAGTGTCTTTTGATCCATGGAATACGCCTATTCTTTATGGTATTTCAAAAGACTAAATTTTATTGTTGGAGTGGTAAATGCTTATCGATTATAAAAACTGCGTTGAACTAATCCGCGCTTGTCATGATATGACACCCAAGAAAATCTTACATATCGGTGCGCACACTGGAGAAGAAGCAGGGCCTTATCAGGCAAACGGTGCAGAACAAGTAGTCTGGTTTGAAGCCAATGAATCTTTGATTCCAGCCTTACAAGCACATTTGCAAACAGTACCTTTAAATCAGCAAATTATTCCCGCTGCATTATGGGATAGTGATACAAAATTAAAATTCAAGATTACTAATAATCCCCAAAGCTCATCATTTTTTGATCTGGAAGATCACGCAAAGTTTTATCCACAAATCACTGTATCCGAAGAACGTGAAATACAGGCTTATCGTTTGGAATCGCTACTCGATGCCACACCTAGACAAGTGATGTTTTCAGATTTTGAATTCATCAATATTGATACGCAGGGTGCGGAGCTAGCTATTCTCAAAGGCATGGGTAAATATTTATCCCAACCTTCAGTGAAAGCTATTTATTTAGAAATCAATCGCCAAGAACTCTATAAAGAGATACCTTTGGTCGATGAGATTGATGCATACTTACAGCCTCATCATTTTTATCGCATTAAATCTAAATGGACAACCGAGGGCTGGGGCGATGCAATTTATATACGCTCGAATGAATCCTAATCATTAAGTAAAAAAAACTGCAGCCTAGGCTGCAGTTTTTTTTGGTGCTCTGTTACTCTGTTAGCTTCTTATCTCAATCGCAAAGGATCTTCTGATACTAAGGCAACAGTACCAGCAATGATACGTCCGCCTAGAATATTAATGTCCCAAGGTTTTTTACGCACGATACAAATTGAATTCACAAATTCAACTGAATGTACTGCAGCTAAGTCTGCATCTGAAATCTGCACACCCCACTTACTCGTAATTGTATTTACGAGAGCTTGACGGTCAGACTGACGACTCCAGTGTTCGTAATTAATAATATCTGCTAACAGCTTTAAAAATTCCATAGACGAATATTCATACTTTAATCCGCCTTCATAGCCGGAGAAGTAACTGCAATGCAGATCTTCGATTACGTAGATACCATCATTTTCCAATTTTGAAAAATATTTACAGAATGATCTGACGATGTCAGAAGAATTATGCGAGCCATCATCAATAATCATATTAAATGATGGACTTTTTTGCAAAATTCGCTGTTCTGTTTCAGGCTGATTTGCATCACCAACGATAACTGAAATCGCGGGTGATTCATAAGTCAGTCCATTACATAAGGGATTGATATCGCAACCCACTAAGGTTTCTATCTTATCGAAGTATTTACTCCAGATTTCTAGCGAACCGCCATTTTGTATGCCGATTTCTAGCATACGCATAGGCTTAGAACGGAATTCGCTAAATACACGATCATAGGTAAGCAAATAAATTTGCCACTTATCTGAAACCTTACCTAAATGCGATTGATAGAGTTGAAATAATGAAGGCTTAGTACCATCGGCAATATCCTCTTCTGTCATACAACTCACCATGTATTCAAACAAGGGCTTGTCACAACCTATGCGTAAAGCGGTATCCAAAATTTCTCTTCTGTTGGCATATTGTTTACCAGCGAAGAAGCATTTACGCTTAACGAAAGGATAGCCTCTACGAAGCAGATCTGCTGCTTCAAACAGCGTAGGATCGCCTTTGGTCTTTGCTGGAAAGATAATAGAAATTGATAGTCCTGCATTTTGCACAATGGAGCCAAAAGGTATTTCATAAGAAAATACGACTTCTGCCACATTATTTTTATTTTCAATTTTTTCGAAAAATGATTTTACTGCTGGTGTATTAATCGCTTTAGCGCTTAATGCGAGAAAATACGATTGCAGGTGATGGCCATGATCATGATTATCTGTCATAGCAACCAAATCAATCTCGGAATCTAATATCATACCTATCAGTTGATTGAAGGCTGTAGGATTAGTTGGTCCTATCAAACTATCATTGACTAAGAAAACTCTACCCTTAGGTCCGTTATCTACTGTGAGATTTTCTAATAGATATTCAGACCATGCACCAAAGTCATAGCCCATATTTGGTCTAATCCATACATCATCTGCATATGGCATGAGATGTTGATAAATTTTTGGATCTGGATTCGGATCATCAGATTGCAAGACTAAAGCAACATGACAGTCTTTATCACGCCAAGCTTTGAGGTAGGCATCAGTATGAGCACGAATCTCATTGTTGATGATGACCGCAACAAATATGACGGTATTTTGTGAAGTTCTTGCGGTCTCTTTGGGACGCAACGTGCTAAATTTTTCCATTTTCATATTGTTTCACTAAATTTTAGTTTAAAAATCGAGCACAGAATGTCGCAACAATACTGATATGCCCGTCCAATCTCAAGCTTGTTGTAATAAACCGGGAGAAGGAATTCTCGGCTTCCAAAAATCTGAAGAATAATCACAATAACGATGTACACCCATAGGGAGTTTTTCACCATTAATCATATAGAAACGTTCTGGCGATACTTCCAAAGCAAATAAAGAGGCAGTGATTTGATTAGGGATTACAAAATCTGCCGACAACGCTCCCATGAATGCAAAAAATAAATCTTCATTCGATCCTGAGCATATAAACCAATCTGCAATTTCTCTATGCTCAGAAATTAATGCCATACACTTCTTACGACGGCGCAAACTGAGTCCGCCATTTCCTACATAGACAGTGATAGGCGTACCCGCTCCGCCCAAATCAAATTTTCCAAATTTAATATTCAGCGATAATCCATTCGGCCAAGGTGCACCTACGTAATCAAATGGGCTATTAATCCAATACGGTAAATCATCATGGAATAAATACACATCAGGCTGCACGATGAGTAAAAATTCTGACTCGAACGCTTCGTAAAATTCATCACTCACTAGCAAGCGACTGTAGTCATTCACCGATTTGAAGTAGCGTTCTTCAAAATAAATGAATGTTGCGTTTGGGTAGGCAGCTGTATAAAAACTAATATCTAAACCATGCGGAGCGACAAAAACAATGGGATAGGCACTTAATACAGCAAACGATTGATCAATTGCGAATTTCTCTTCTGTATCAAAGCTTGCTTTATAAATAGGGATAACAATATCAACTGGCTTTGTATTAGCGTTCATCATTATGCCTGCCCTCTCACTTGATCTAATGCCTGACAAAATCCATCTGCCTGCATTTTTTCTGTAATAGGCCAATCAATGATGGTCGCCTCTTTTTGCGCGACAGACTTTTCCCCCGCTCTAGCAATGTGTGCTCTTGCCTGATTTTTGTACTCTTCAATATTGTTCGTGCACCAATCTGCCCTACCCATGTCATGCAACAAACTAGTCGCTACACGGCTTGCAAAACTATTACCCGTTAATGTCACCACTGGTACACCAGCTAGCAATGCATCACTCGCTGTGGTGTGACCGTTATAAGGGAAGGTATCGAGAAAGACATCTGCATGGCGATAGCGCGCCAAATGATCTTCAATTCGCGGTACACGCGTTGCAAATTTTAATCGTGCAGGATCAACGCCATAGAAGTTTGCATTCTTTGCCAGATTTTGCTGGGCGTCGTCATTGAGTTTCATGAGCCATAAGACACTATCTGGATTTTCACGCATTAAATCCATCCACGCTGAAAATATCGGCGGGTTAATTTTGTAATCATGATTGAAACTGCAAAAAACTAAGCCTTTTTCTGGTAATCCAAACTCAGATCGTGGCAAAGTAGTCGGTGCTGGTTTTACACCTGTATCGCGTGGCAAATAACAATGCGGCAAATACAGCAGCTTTTCATGATAATGCTGTGCATCGCTTTCTGGAACAGTGACTTTATCGCCGATTAAATAATCAATATAGGGTACGTTGAGACCGCCAGGGAAACCTAAATAGGTTGCTTGTACTGGTGCAGGTCTATGCGACAAGATATCTAGACGTGAACCTGATGTGTAACCTGATAAATCAATAGCGATATCAATTTCCATGGATCGCATGATGCGAGCAATCTCCATGGATGATTTATCTTGTACATCTAAATATTGATCAAAGGCGCAACGGTAGCGTTTAAATAATTCGCTGCCATCACGGATACCTAATGAAATGCCATAGGTTTCATATTTCGACTTATCGAAATTTTCCATCAAACCGATTAATAAGTAGCCAACTGGATGTTCACGGAAATCAGCTGAAATAAAAGCAACACGTTTTTTACGATGGCGATAAGTTTCACCTTTCCACATTGCCTGCTTAGCAGCCGGGAAACGATGCTTACCAAATATTTCAGCGCACTTTAAATGATCTGCAGCTGAATCAGAAATTGCCATTAAGGCAAAAGGATTCGCTACGCGCTTACCTGCTCGAACGCCTTCTACAATGCGCTGTTTGTTAGCATCAAAATCTGTCCAGTCGCAGCTATGTAAGCGCGCTAATGCATGCAAACCTTCTGCATATTCATATTCAGGATTTAAGGTAAGCAAGTGTTTAAATACGGTAGCAGCAATCGCATTTTGTTTGAATTCAGTAAGTAAATAGCCTTTATTATTCAATGACTTTTGATCGGTAGGATCAGCAGTTAATGCCACTTCCAGCGTTTTCAATGCATCTAGATGACGATTCATACTATGTAGCAAGGTCGCTTTATTGTTATAAGCTTCCATGTACTTAGGATTTAAGATGAGTGAACGATCAAAAGCATCTAATGCTTGTTCATACAAGGCCATACCTTGCAATGTCGTAGCAAGCGCATATTGTGCTTGGGCATTCGAAGGATCTGCTGCAACTGCACCTGTTAACCAGTTAAGTGCTTGCTCAGGATTGCCTTGATTACTGCAAATCACACCCAAGGAATATTGCGCAACAAAATCTTGCGGTTGCATTGTTAAGACTTGGTGGAATAAGGCTGCCGCTTCATCAAGCTGACCTTTTTGTTGTAATTCCAAAGCTTTTAAATTTAATGCAGCGCCAGGTCCTGCTAGTGAATGAGACGCTGCTGGTGCTTGAGAACCTACATTGATGATGGCTTGACGATGCACTTCTGCACCCGCTAAGTCAGGTTGCAATCGAATTGCATTCTCAATATCTTCTAGCGCATCTTTAACTTGACCAAGCCGGAAATAGATTACCGAACGCGCCATGTGAGCAGGTGCGAAATGCGGACCAAACTTTAACGCACGATTCACATAATTAAGCGCAGCCGTTGTATTTCCTGCATTCGATTCGATTGCAGTTAATGAGTAGAGCGCAAAGACATTATCAGGCTGCGTTTTTAAAATTTGTAAAAACAATGCAGTCGCTTTTTTGAATTCACCATTATTTTGTAAGGTGATCGCTTCTAGCAGTTTTTCCTGAGTGTTGTTGTTATCTTTTTTAGCCATATCGAATAATTACTTCTTTAAATTGTTTGTTCAAATTTCTATTATTGATTCAAAGATGATGTTATTTTTTCTCAGCATTACCATAAATCATACCGGCATTACCCATGATCTCTGCATAACCTGACATACTGTCAAATAAGGTAACAATATAATTTGACTGTAATGAGTATTGCTCTTGCTCGATAGAGAGCAATTCAAATAAAGAACGTCTTCCTAATGATGACCACTGTAAAAAGAAGTCTTTTCGCACTCGATCATTGACTTCAAGTAGCCCGGTGAAGTCTTGCGCGCGTTTAATACCAGAATTAGCAATCTCATATTTTTCGCGATATTGGCTATCAACTTGTCGTGTAGCCTCTTCCAATCGTTCATCACTAGCATTCACACGTTCAGCTGCTGCACGTTCATTCGAACGCAAAATATCGCCATCAAATATTGGTGCTGTGACTAACAATGAGACGTTATAGCCTTCACCTGCAGCCACACCTGGATACAGTGAGCCATACGAGCTAGTTAATTGAACTAGTGGTTTTCTGCTAGCAGATACCTGATCTAAATTTTTTCTTTGAAATTGGCGTTCTGCTTCTAGTGCTTCTAATTGAGGATGCTTTTTAATATTTTTGCGAATCGCTTCTATATCAGGATCGGTAATAAAGCTAGCTGCAATGCCATGACAGCTTGCGACATTTTCTTTACCTAAGATGCGCTCCAGCTTAAATTTTATTTCCTGAATTTTGCTGCGTATAGCATCCTGCGATGTTTTAGCTTGTAGTACTCGGGATTTAGTCTGAATCAATTCACCTGCTCTACCCGCGTCAGCTTTGGCGATTTTGCCCAACATGCCTAGAATTTTATCAACATTAGTAATGTATTCTTCTGACACACTCAGCAGTGCGCGCTGTTTGTTATATTCCAAACAGGTTTTCGTTGCTTCTATCGCTAACGCCTGACCTTGTAAGCGAAATCTAGCTACGGTTGCATCTCGTGCTGAAGATTTACCAGCTATTAATGCATCAATTTTGCCCCAATCATAAATCGGCATTTGTGCAGCAACGTTATAAGATAATCGTCCTGTTGCTCGACCTTCTAGTGGAATGTCTCCACCCGATACACGGGATTGACCAGTACCATTGATTTGAGGGTAGCGTGAACCTTTAGCCGCATTGATATCTTCATTGGCTGCGATGATATTGAGTTTAGCTTCACGAATTAAAGGACTATTTTCAATTGCAAGGCGTACCATTTTCTTGAGTTGCTCATCTGAAGATCTGATACGTTCTTTATCACTCAATGCAGAAAAGTCACGTAATACTTTAAGCTCTTCAGCAGAAAATCCTGTGCTAGTTGATTGAGCATAAGTAGGCATTCCCATATATAGCGCCGCTATGGAAATCATCACTGCTAGCAGTTTTGGTTTTAATTTAGCGTTCACGGAAGGCCTCTTTAGATTTAGCTAGGGGCTTCAATATGTATTGCATGATGGACTTCTCACCTGTGCGGATTTGCGCTTGTGCAGTCATACCTGGAATGATTTGCATTTTTTTGTGTTTAGGATTATTTGGATCCAACTCTGCTGAAATCATCACGCGATAATAACTAGCGGATTGCCCTTCTACAGGACGACCATCTTCACGGAAGGTGTCAGGACTAATCATTTCTAGTTTGCCTGGCAATTCTCCATAGGTTGAGGAATCATAAGCAGCCAAATTCAAGGCCACCGATAAGCCTGGTTTTACATGCGAGACTTCTTTGGGATCCAACCTTGCTTCAAACATGAGTTTGCTATCAACAGGCACAATATCTAAGATAGGAGCAGATGGAGGAACTGCAGCACCTATGGTCGTCATGCGTATATTTTTTACAATCCCTTTAACCGGTGCTTTGAGTGTAGTGCGCTCTAAGCTATCGAGTTTTGCATTTAAGTTAGGACCGAGCTGACTGAGTTCAGCATCAATTTTGACTAACTCTGCATTGGCTTCTGCATGGTAGCGATTGAGACGTTCATTAATCTGCTGTGTAATATCATTTTCTTGACGATATAAGCGCGATAGCTCTACATCGGAAAACAAACCTTGTCTTGCTAATTTTTCAGAGATAGAAATTTCATTACGAATTAAATGCTGACCTTTGCGCATCGCATTGACTGCATTATTCAACATTTTTCTCTTTGCTTCAAACACTTGTGTTTCATTGTCGAGCAAGTTTTCATCTGCTTCAACTTCAGGCGGAAATACTAAAGGATCATCATAGGCTTCTGCATAAGCACGTGCTCTAGCTGCTTTGAGCGTCAATTGTCGAGACACGCCCTCTTGATATTGTGATCCAAATCGAATCGGATCCAATTGAATTAATGGCTGATCTTTTTCAACTAGATCTCCTTCTTTCACCAATAACTCAGTCAATACACCACCTTCTAAACTCGATATAACTTGCTCACGACTAGTCGGAATAACACGGGCTTCTGCTAGTGTGACTTCATCCACCATAGACAAACTCGCCCAGACCAAAGTCGAGACGGTTACTACGATCATGAAATACAGTAAGGCAGATGAAGATGGTGTAGCTTGCGCTAACATCGCTTCACTGATATCGCGCATATACTCTAGGTCTTCATTCTTTAAGCGCGACTTACGTTTAAAGTATTTACTGAAATCTATCCCAAAGCTCCAAGGGGATATTTTGTCTAGATCGT
>JAULBY010019200.1:0-19429 GCA_032358315.1 Ophiocytium majus | reverse complement strand
TCCCTGACACCGCCCCCCCCCCCCTCCCCCCCCTTGCCCCTTCTCCGCAATCAACGCTACTTAACACCCTGCAGCGAGAGGCGTGAGCGCGGCGCCGGCGACGACGACTCCGCCCCCCCCGCCGCAGGCATAGACCCCAGCGCGCCGCACGACGCAACTTCAACTGGCCTCACGCCGCCGCGCGCCCGAACTTCAACAACTTCAACTTCAACAACTGGAGCGTCCCCCCCCGCCCCCCCCGGCGGCAAAGGCAGGGGCGCAGCAGCAGACGGTGGCGGCGGGGGGGAGGGGGGAGGGCGGGGGGTGCATGGGGGAGTGAGGATTGGGAAAGTGCAAGGGCCTGGGTTAGGCCGGTCTTTGCAGAGCTCTGCTTTGGCCACGGACGGTGGTGGCGACGGCGGTGATGGTGGTGGAGGTGCTCAGCAGGAGGAGGGCGGTGGTGCTCAGCAGGCGCTGGAGGGGAGGGGTGCTCAGCAGCAGCCGGGCAAGCGGCACCTGTCCGCGCGGGAGCGGCGGATGTTGAAGAAGGGGGCGCAGGGGGGTGACGCTCCTATTGGCGGCTCTGGTGGCGGCGGCGGCGGCGGTGGAAATGGTGGGAACAGGGAGGGGAGGGGGGCGGCGGGGAGCGGGAGTGGGGAGCAGGCTGTGGCAGAGGCGCCGGTGCAGGCGCAGTCGGGAAAGGTGGGAATTGTGTACACTTTTTGTGTGGCGTGTCGTCAGGGATGGATGACTGCTTTTGGTGTACCCCATTCGCTACCGTGGACCTTTTGGGTTACGCCATACAGACAGGCTCTAACTTTGTAGGCCTTCTATTGCGGCGCACTTGAAGGGAAATATTGAGCAGACCGCGGCAGACGGCGCCAGCAAGGTGGGGAGTATGTCGCCGCAGAAGTGCAGCTCCTGGTCAGCTACCTGTCCATTTTTGTGTGTGCTGCATGTTGTAGCTGCGCATGCTGCCGCTGAACATAGCCGCTGAGGTGAGGTGCTGACGCCCTGCTGCTGCTGCTGCGTGCACATGCCGCTGCTGCCGAACGCCGCTGCTGCTGCCGACCACTGCAGTGCTGACCACTGCACTGCTGCTGCCGCTGCGGCTGAGCGCCGCTGCGGCCGCCGATCGCTGTACTGTTCACCACTGGGTTGCTGCATTGTGGCGCCAGTGCTCAGCAGATGGGGCACGGCAAGCGTGGGCAGCAGAAGCGCAAGGCGCGCAAGCTCTGCTGCCGCTGCCATGGGCTGCTGCTGCTCTCGCTGGGCGTTGCTACTGCTGCTGCCACTGCTGCCGAACGCTGCTGCTGCTGCCGACCACTGCAGTGCTGACCACTGCGCTGCTGCTGCCGCTGCTGCCGAGCGCCGCGGCGGCCGCCGATCACTGCACTGCTGACCACTGGGCTGCTGCACTGTGATGCCTGTGCTCAGCAGATGGGGCGCGGCAAGCGCGGCCAGCAGAAGCGCAAGGCGCGCAAGTACGCAGACCAGGACGAGGAGGACCGCCAGCTCGCGCTGGAGCTGCTGGGCCACATCAAGCCCCAGCCTGAGCAAGAGGTACGCGCATGCGCACAGACGCATGGTGCCAATACGGCAACAAAACGCACAACGCGTGCGACAGGCGGGTGTAAATACTTCTGAAGTACAATGTACTTCGAAGTAGGTACATTGACGGCTCGCGCTGGGGCTGCTGGGTCATATCAAGCCACAGCCAGAGCAAGAGGTGCGCACGCGCTCACAAACACTACCTCCTGCAGACGCTAGCTACAGTACGGCAATAAATCAAACACCGCTGGTGACAAGGGGGTATACATACAACGTACTTAGAAGTGGGTACAATGACAGCTCGCGCTGGAGCTGCTCACAGCTCGTGCATGTGCTGATGCTGCCGCTGCCGCCACCGCCGCTGCCAATGGTGGTGGTGCTGGTGTTGGTGTTGATGTTTGTGCTATTGGGTTGTCAAGCATGACACCAGTGTGGCGGTGGACTGCTGCCACTGCTGGCCCTGATGGTGCTGGTGCTGATGATGCTGCTTCCACCTGCTGCTGCCACTGCTGCTGGTGGTGTTGCTGTTGCGCTGGTGCTGATGCTGCTGCTGCTGCAGCCGCTGCTGGTGGTGGTCTCGTTGTGGGCGCTGTTGGGTTGTGATGCTGCAGGCTGGTGCTGTTGCTGCCGGTGCTGGCGCTATTGCCGCTGCTGCCGCCACTGCTGGTGTTGCTGTTGATGCTGATTTTGTTGTGTTGACGTTGATGTTGATGTTGTTGTGTTGATGTTGACGTTGACGTTGATATTGTTGATGTTGCGGCTGATGTTCTTTGTGTTGTGGTGCGGCAGGAGGAGGACACCAGTGCCGCGGCGGATACAAAGGGCGGCGCCGCATTCAAGGAACTGGTGGACGACCGTGATGAGGCATTGGAAGCACTGCCAGACGAGGTGAGATGCTTTGATGCTACTGTAGTACATCATCAGTGGCGCCTGTGTGTTGCACACTACTTCAGGCCAACTGTTACAGGAACCAAAAGGGCGCGTGACCGAAAAGGCTGGCCAGAAAAGCGTGGCCCACCAGCAGCAACAACGGCGGCCCGCACCCGCCGCACGGCGCGAGCTGTGGGGTGCTGCGGCTGTGGTGGGCGCGCACCAGCACAGGCAAGGCGCATGCGGCGGCGCAGCCCCGCCCGCAGTGCCTGGCCTGCTGCCACTTAGGATGTTGGTCCTTTCTGGCCAGCCTCAGAGCCCTTCGAAAGGTGCCGCCTTTTTGTTCGGCGTTTGGCCGTTCAAAAGGGTACGATTTCCTAAGTGGCGGCACGCCAGCCAGCACGAGACGAGGACGGCGGCAGGGCAGCGCCACCCTATACTGCTGCAGGCCTCTCATAGCTACTGGCGCTCCCTGGCCCGCCCTGTGTGCCGAGCCGTGGATGCAAACGTGCTTGCGGTTTTTCTGGCCAGCCTTTCTGGCCACGCGCCCTTTCTGGTTACTATAACAGTCGGCCTCAGAAGTACTTGGGTGGAATACTTCAAGTACTTGGGTATGCATTCAAGGAGCTGGTGGACGACCGCCATGGGGCATTGGAAGCGCTGCCCGACGAGGTGAGATGCATCTACAACTCATCAGTGGCGCTTATGCTGCAAAACTACTCGGGTATGCATGCTGTGTCGTGGAAACGATAAGTCGTGCGCAAGCGTGCAGTGTGCACTCGGGTTCTCGCGCTGCCATGGTGCTCTTCACCACTGCACACTCCCGCATGGTGTTCCAAAACTCCACATGCTGCCGCTGCTGCTGCCGCCGCTGCTGTTTTGTGGTGCCCTACACAGGTCAAGAGCTTCATACACAAGCTGCAGGATGACAAGTGAGTGCTACCGCTGCGAAAGCTGGGACGCTGCTCACAAAACTGCAGCACGAAAACCAGCGACAGCTCCCCCCACAGCCCAGGCACGCACCAGCAGCCATAATAGCGATGGACGGCAGCTGCAGTGGCTATAGCGTCACACCAGCTGCGCCCACGCGCATGTGCTGGGTCAGCAGCTAGCATGCCCCTCATAAACCGGCGAAAGTAGGGGCACCCCTTCCTAGCGTGGCAGGCAATTTATTCTGCTAGGTCAGGTGTCTACTGCCACAAACCGCAGCTCGTGCCAATCTGCCCTGCTACGCATGGGCGCCGAAGGCAGACACCAACCCCTGGCCTGACCGACAGTTGTGTTGTGTCCCTGCTGCACACACTGCTGCTGCTGCCAATCAAATTGCTGCCACGCTGCCCACTCTGCTGCTGAGCACATGTGACCAGCCGCTGCTGCTGCTACTGAGCTTCGCTGGCGGCGCTGCTGCTGCTGGCGCTTCTGCTACTGCTGGCGCTGCTGCTGCTGAACGCTGCAGCCCAGCTGCTGGCGCTGCTGCTGCTGCTGAGCACTACTGCCCAGCTGCCACCGCCGCACAGCACCACTGCTGCGGCGGCGCACTGGTGCCGGCCTTCTTCTGCTGCTGAGCACTTGCCACTGCTGCCGCTGCCAACGCTGCTGCTGAGCAGCGTTACCAAGTCCACGGAGCTGGATGCCTTGGAGCTGCACGCGCTGCTGCTGAGCACTGCTGCTGAGCACTGCTGCCCGCGTTCTGCTACTGCTGGCGCTGCTGCTACTGCTGGCGCTGCTGCTGCTGAGCACTGCTATAGCTGCTGAGCACCTGCCGCTGCTGCTGAGCACTGCTGCTGCACACGCTGCTGCTGAGCAGTGCTGGCAGCATTGGTGCTGGCGCTGCTGCTGACGCTGCTGCCACTGTGCTGAGCACTGCTGCTGCTGCCGCCGCCCATGCTGCTGCTGAGCAGCGTAATCAAATCCACGGAGCTGGACGCCTTTGAGCTGCGCGCGCTCGCACGCTTTGATGCCACTGTCGCGCTCAAGGTCCTGGAGCGGTTTGCGGAGGCCGACCTCAGAAAGGCGAGCCTTTTCCCCCTGAAAAAGTTTTTTTGAACTTAAAATTTGAACATACCCAGCGAGCGGAGAGCCAGCATGCAGCGCGCTCCTACCAGTTTGCAAAGCGACCGTTTGCGGGGTGCGCAGCGAAGCGGGGAATGGATTTGCGCTTGCGACAAACGCTTCGAACTGCTACTTCTGAACTGCTACAGCAGTAGACGTTGTGTAACGTCTGTGCTCCGCAGCAAGTGCTGCTGCCGCCAGCGCGCTGCGTTGCGTTTGAAAAGCCTGCGCGGCCTGGTGGCATGCATTCATGTTTTACCCATGCAGCTGTGCGGCACATGCAGCACTGGCATGCAGCGCGCCCTGAAGGATGAATGTGTAACTGCCGTGTAACTGCCGTGTAACTAACTGCCGTGTAACTGGCATTGCAAAGCGGCCGTTCTGTGGAGTGCACAATGGACCGCTCGTGTCATGCATGTGGGTAGTGGCACAGAAATGAGAGAACATGGTGTTGCTGATATCGTCAAAGGTGTGGTTGTGCTAGCCAATGTGCACCGTTCCACTGATTATACCTCTGAAGTACAAAATACGGCGAGTTTCTACGCCGAAACGCGCGATATACGGCACACATGCCGTACATACTTTCGCAGTACGTTTCAACGAGTACATTATGTGCGGTGTTTTCCTACGTCATACGGCGCGCCATGGAAAGTTTCTACTCTGTGCCCCGCCACCTTGGTGGGCAACAAGAGTGGCTTCCTGGCGGGCATCATGCGCAGAGCGCATAATGTACCATGCCATATTTGTACAGTGTATTGTATTGTACTTTGTGTTGTAGTATATATAGTACTACTGTAGTAGTACATATATCTATATTAGGGTTACCGGAATCGTCATTTCGGGACATTACGGTCAACGGTAATTCCTGCTGCGGATGCCTACGGCAGCCTATGAGGCCTTGGCATCTGTAATGGCCCTACTGTGCTGAGCACAAAACATTATGGAAGATGTTGCAAGTATGCTCAGGGTACGGTCAATTACGCTACGAATTTACGGAGTGATTTTGAAAAAAATTACGATTCCGGCAACCCAAATATATCTATTAGTTGAAGTACACTGTGCGTATCCACATTAAACTTTGTCTAAAACACGTTGTCACCCGTCACCCCAGGTGGGCAACAAGAGCGGCTTCCTGGCGGGCATCATGCGCAAGTACGGCGCAGAGCTGCAGGCGGCGCAGGCGGCAGCTGCGCCAGCAGCACCAGCAGCTGTTGCGGAAGGAGGAGACCAGGCTGTCGCCGACACCACCGAGGTGAGATTTACCTACTTCATTGACGAATTGTTGAAGTACTGATGTGTTCATGAGTATGGCACAGAGCTGCAGGCGGCGCAGGCGGCAGCTGCGCCAGCCGCTGTTGCGGAAGGAAGAGACCAGGCTGTCGCCGACACCACCGAGGTGAGATTTACCTACTTCGAAGACGAATTGTTGAAGTACTTTCGTGTTCAGAGAGGTGAAGTATGGCAGAGAGCTGCAGGCGGCGCAGGCGGCAGCAGCGCCAGCAGCGCCAGCAGCACCAGCAGCATCAGAAGCCGTTGAGGATGGAGGAGATCAGGCTGTCGCCGACACCACCAAGGTGAGATTTACCTACTTCGAAGACGAGTTGTTGAAGTACTGATGTGTTCATGAGTATGGCACAGAGCTGCAGGCGGCGCAGGCAACAGCTGCGCCAGCAGCACCAGCAGCTGTTGCGGAAGGAGGAGACCAGGCTGTCGCCGACACCACCGAGGTGAGACTTACCTTTTGATATCTAATGTGCATTGTACTTCGAAGACAAATCGTCGAATCACTTCCGAAATACATGTTTGTATCCAAATAGGTAAAGTATTTTGAAGTATGGTGGTGGGCTGCAGGCGGCGCAGGCGGCAACTGCGCCAGCAGCACCAAAAGCTGTCAAGGCTGGAGGACAGCAGGCTGTCGCCGACACCACCGAGGTGAGGTTCACCTTCTGCTGCACTGCGCACTGTGCTTGCGTACTTTCTCGCGTATAGAAATAATGTGTACCACAGCTGCACCAAGCACTGCGCCTGCATTTTTCTGGCACTCCCCGTACTCAATTCATGTGCCTCCACCGCCGAGATTACCCGCAGCTGCACAGTGCATTGTGCTTGGCACGTTTTCTCGCACACATAAATTCATGTGTACTGCACTGCAAAGGCAGACTGAAGCACTTCAAAGTATCCGTAGTCAAGTACGTATACTATGGCGTAGAGCTGCAGGCAGCGGCGTAGGCGGCACCTTGTTACCGGCATCTTATTTTTTTGAAACCAGTGTCATAATACTAATGCAGCAATATTTCCCGCACCCACCCACCCGCTTCCCGCAGACCCCCTCCACCCCACCCGACCCACCCGCCCCCGCCACCGAGGCGTCAGACACGGATGACAATGGCGGCAGCGCCAGTGACCGTGGCGGCGGCGGCGGCGCCGGCGCCGGCGGCGGGGAGAGCAGGCGAGCGGCAAAGCGAAGGCAGGAGGAAGAGGTGAATGCGCTGCTGGCGGAGGAGGGGGGGGGGGGTCTAGAGGAGGAGGACGGGGAGGCGGCGGCCGCGCTTGAGGCGGAGGCGGCGCTGCTGGACTGCCTGACTGGGCAGCCACGCGCTGAGGACGTGCTGCTGCATGCGGTGAGCGAACTTCTGCCCGCTTATGCCCCCCGCCCCCGCCCTCTCTATGCAAGTAGTCACACTTCTGGCCGCTGATGCCCCCTTTCCCGCCTCACCCCCCCGCCCTGCCTTTGGAAGTAGTCACAGAGCTCCTGGAAGGTAGGTGACAGCATGTACTTCGAAGTATTTGTAAATCATACTTCACTTCAAAAGTACTTCAAGTACATACTACTAGGGGGGGGGGGGGGTCTAGAGGAGGAGGACGGGGAGGCGCCGGCTGCGCTTGAGGCCGAGGCGGCGCTGCTGGACTGCCTGACTGGGCAGCCGCGGGCTGAGGACGTGCTACTGCACGCGGCGAGTGAAGTTCTGGCCGCGGCCCTGGTGAAACTAGTGCAACAGCTGCTGAAAGGTAGGTTACAGCATGTACCTATAAAGTATATTATCAGGGGCAGGCAGCCAACTAGGATGTGCCGCTGCATGCGGTAAGTGAACTTCTAGCCGCTGATTGCCTCGCCCCACCCCCCCGCCTTCCAATTCAAAGTGTTGAAGTTGCAGGTGAGAATATATAAAACGCAAGTAAGTAGCCTTCGGCGTCCAGCGAATGGGCAAATCACACGTTGGCGAGGGCGCCCAACATGTCCACCTTAAGCAGCAGAGTTGAAGTGCGCCTTATACAGCCCAAACTGCAACTTCAGCTCCCAGTCCCGACCTTGGGGGGAGGTGCGGTGATTAGGGACCATATGGTGACATCCAAACTGTGCTTCATTTCACATGAGGTGCTGCAGTGCCGCATGTCGCCGCTGTCGCTGTAACTGCTCATGACACCGCTTTCAGAAACCTGTGCACAGTGGCTTTCCGCGCCCCAAGCGGACGATTATCGAAGCGCTTGGGCTGCCACCGCCCTTATTAAATCGCGAGTGCACTATTTACATGTACTACGTAGTACTACTACTAGTAGTACTGTTGAAGTATGTACTTGAAGTATACTTCAGAAGTATGTAAGTAGTACTACTGTAGTAGTAGTAAGGAAGTATATATACTTCTGAAGTACTTTTTATTTCTACTTGACGTATTTCTCTTCCAAGTACTACTTCTGAAGTACACACACAACATGCATGCGACCTGCAGCCAATTTTCACTACAGGTGAGTATACTTATCTGCGCTGCCGCCGCCGGCGTGCTGTTGCAGGTGCCTGTGTGCGCGCCCTACGCGTGCCTGCAGCGCTACAAGTACCGCGTGAAGCTGACGCCTGGCACTGTCAAGAAAGGCAAGGCCGCCAAGCAGTCGGTGGAGGTGTTCGTGCGCAACAAGGACGCGCTGCCAAGGGAGAAGGAGGTAGGAAGACTCAGATAGGAAGACTCATAGGTATTATTTTCATGCGCACGCATGCTGGTAACGTTCAAAAGAAGATACCCATGTACCATATGATATACTTCTATGGTACTTCTAAGTATATTATTGGGTAGACTTTTGTTGGGTGCTTGTGCGCAACGAGGATGCACTGCCAAGGGAGAAGGAGGTGGGTGCGGCTGCGGCCGGTGCACTTACTACTTCCTGCCGCTGTGGAAAGATTATCTCTTGCCTTTGGTTCTGTTTTTCTATGCACTGGCAGGTCAGCAGTTTCTTGACACTTAAGCGGATAACAAATGTACTTGCTCTTGAAACACTTGCAAGTATTTTTAGGCCAGGCAGGCGGCGGGGGTGTTCGTGCGCAACAAGGATGCACTGCCGAGGGAGAAAGAGGTAGGAAGGCTCAGATTATTTTCTTGCGCGCGCATGCTGGTTCAGATCCAACCAGGTGTACAGCAGTGTACTTCAACAAAGTATGCGGATGTAGAACGGAACACTCAGAAATACTGTACGTGCATACACTGGCTCAAATCCGACCATATGTACTACAGTAGTACAAACGAAAATAAAATGATAACTAATTGGGTAGAGTTTTATCATTGCGTCGTAGACAGACAGTCATGGGCTGCCGCGGGAGAAAGGAGGTGGGTGGTGGCCGTGGCCCACTCAGTAGGCACGGAAGATTAGCATCTTTTGCACATGCAAGCTGGTCCAAATGCGGCTAGGAGTATATTTCCACTAGTAGTGTACAGTCATTAAGGATGCAGGGTACCCGGGTAGACTTGTGTTATTAGTGCTTTGCATTATTGATATTCAGGACCGCATCTGGTGCTATTTTTGCGTGGCGCCGCACTGGGTTGCAGTACACAAGTGTGTCATTGTGGGCAGAAAATGGCAGTGTGCCTACCGCCCATTCGCTGTGCAATGGCAGGTCAGCAAGTTTCGATATCTCATGCAATAACATACCTCCTCTGGCTCAAATTAAACGAATCAATTAATTGCAACACCATGGTTTTGGTGCCATATACCGTGTCGGAACAGCCTCGGTTGCCTGCACAACCCCTACACAGTGTGCTCGCTATATAGTGTGAGGTAGTGTCACAGCCCCTGACCCCGCACAAATACTTCTGAAGTATCAAGACCCGCGCTATATCGAGTAGGGCATTGTATATAACTTTGTATAGTATTATGTGGGCTGTAACAGGCCGCTGGACCCCGCACTAGATCGCGTACCGCACTATATGAAAGCGCACTATATCGCGAGTGCACTGCCAACTTGGCGCGTGCATGTACTGCACCCCGCTCGTGTGCCGCTCGTGCTCCAGCGGACGGCTTGGTAAAAATGATAAACACACCCGCGCGACGTGTACTGGGCACTGAGCAGCTTGAAGTTCAGCTTGAACTTCAAGCTGCTCAGTACCTGGCTCAGCCATATGGCCTGCAGAGCACAGTATAACGCGTGCATGGATATCACCGCCACCTCGGCACGTCACGTGCGTGTGTTTGTCATTTTGCCAAGTTGTCCGCTGGAGCACGAGCGGCACAAGAGTGGGGGGCAGCACTTGCACGCGCCAGCAAACTTTGCAGCAAACTTTGCGAGATGGAAGTTGTGATTGAGGCACTGGCAAGTTGAAGTTGAAGCTGAAAGTGCCATGTACTGCTGCACGATGACACTGCCTGCGCTTGTGCCGCAGCAACCCCTAAACCGACAGAAAGCTGGCTTCAGCGCTTCAATTTGAGCTTTTATGCTCCGAAAATGACTCAGAAGCCGATTTCCTAGCTCAAGTTGAGTTTTAGGAACCCTGAATATCAGCGGAAGAAAATTCCTTGAAACCTGTAATTTTCGAGGGGCAGCAACACACACACACCAGCAGCAACAAGATTGAAACACCGACTCTAGCGAGCAACGCACCTCGCAGTGCTGCGCGGCGGCTGTAGCGATGTTGTTCCTGAAGGCCAGCTACACGCGATGTCGCCGCGGCACCTTGTTCCTAAGCTTTACTCAAAAGTACATGTGAAGTCGTGAGTGCAGTTAAGTGTTCAAGGCCATGCATGAGGCCTTTGTGCATACAAGCCTGGTGGTAGTACAGTACAAGCGCATGGCCAACAGGCGCGAAAAAGTGTGTGCATGCCGTCAGTGCGTGATGTGGCGTGTCGTAAACTACTTCGAAGCATGTAGGGTGTGCACGTTGCACTAAGCAAGCCGCACTACACGCATGCCTCACCCAGGACTCACATGGAACGTTCTAGCACCGTTCTGTGGGGGCTCGCTAGTGTGCTGGGCTGGTGTTCAGCCCGCAGGCCATGGCACTGCGGTCGGCTCCGAGACAGCACTTGTTTGCTGCACACAGCCATAACCTGCTGACATAATCGCTCTGCGCCAGGTCATGCATGTGTCACGCGGGGTGACTGGTGGTCAGGGCTTATAACATGCCTCTGAAGTACTTGGAAGTACTTCCTAGTATTTTATATAGGCATGAAGTACGCCCCCCCAAAATGATACACGGCATATGTACTACAGTAGTATGCGGAAAGCCGTACAGATACGTTTGTGAACATTGTATATACTTCACAGGTACTTCAAACTTTAAACAGGTTGTACGCCGTATTGGTATGTTATTACGGCATATAATAAAAACATCATACGCCGTGACCCATCGCTAGCCATGACGTACACGCATGAACCGCACCCCCTCGCCACTCCTGACCACGCCCCTGCACCACCCCCACCTCCGCCGCTCCCGCCGCCACCACTGCTGCCTCTTTTCCCCCACCCCCCTGCCCCCACCCCTCCTGCGGCCCATGAAAACAACGGCAACTGGTGGTGGCGTCCGGGGCTGTGCTGAGCAGCTGATAAAGGTCATGACTGACCCGGAGATGGTGGCGGTGATGCTGGGGGACGTCAAGATTTCAACGCCGGGGCTGCAGGCGGCGAAGGGCGCGCAGAAAAAGGCGCAGAAGGCTAAGGCTAAGGCCAAGGCTAAGGGCAAGGGCTGAGACTGTGAGGTAGGGGCTCCAGGCGGCGGTATGTCCTGTGGTGGACTGGGGGGCCCACGCAGAGCCGTGGCAGCGCCAAAGGACACGCCACACTTGAAGGGTTGCGCCGCCATTGGTGGTGCTTGGATAGGGGGTGCATGTTTTCTTCTTCCGCTGCTGCTGCTCGCTGCCACTGCTTGCCATTCCTGTACATGGTTTTGTACTTGTCGTGAGTGCGGTTGCGTGCGGGTGCCGCTCTGCTGCCACTGCTTGCCATTACCTCACCTTGTTTTGCGCTACTTGTGCATGCGGTTGCGTATGGGTGCTGCTCAGATAGCATGCATGTTGTGCTGTTGGTGCTGCTGCCCTGCTGCCACTGCTTGCCATGACCGTACCTGGTTGTGCACTTCTAGTAGTAGTTGTGAGCCACCGGCAAGCGCTGACTGATGCACTGCCACCCCCAAAGCGCACGTTACAGTTAAAAACTTTTGCACCTCTGTTTTACTGTTGCACCTCTGTGTACACTGTTGACATACAAAACATGGTGATTTGCTTGCTCATGAATTCACTGTGCTTCCCTCGGTGCTTGCACGGCGACGCCAGCTGAGCTTCAATCGCCCATGCTCTCAAGCTCACTTGCCCTAGGCATGCCGCTCGCATGACAACGCCTTGCTATGCAAATGCCACTAGGCTCTCTCCCTCTCCACTGTCCCACTATTGCGGGCGCCCACAGTAACCGTGGCTCGCACACTTTCTGTCACTGCGTGCACACCCGTCCGGCAGTGTTCTAGGGGAGGACATGTGCATCCTCATTAGCAGTTTTGATGCCTCCCAGCTGCAGGCCAAGTGCTGCACAGTCCATGCAAGAAGTCTACAAACACCTGCGAAGTCGCCGAAGCGTAGATACGGCCGTGGCTGCTGGGTCTGCATGTCAGGTCAAAGCTCGTGGGGTGGTTCACACACCTGTACTGTAATGAAAATCAAGTGGCTTCCGACGCACACGCGCCAGTCAGTAGCCTGGTGGGCTAAGGATGCTGCAGAACATCACCAGCAATGGCCCACTTATTTCGTGAGCATGCTGCCATTATCAGTTCCGCTGCCTTGCGCCCCCTTTCGCGCCAAGTGCAGGGCGAAAGCCGCATGCGCACTTCACGAGATTTTTTGTCAAAGCTGCGACGACTGCAACAAGTGACAGCAGCGGTTGCGATAGCCGCGCTAGAGCTCACGAGCTCTCGCCGACACTGTTGGAGCACTCTCATGTGTGTGCACTAAGGAGGCCCATGGATCTCGGCAGGGCAGCCTGCTGCTTGCGAGAGCTCCAGCGGCAGCTTTCCGTCACCGGCTGCTACTGCCGAAGACGCTGGCAGCATGTGGCAGCGACCCGCTATCGATGCGGCACGCGCACGCACCAGAGTGCGCACGGATGCCGCAGGAAAGCTGGTGCCAGACGAGGGGCAGCTGCTGAGCATGTTGCTGGCTCTCAAGCAGGCCTATCCCCACCACGGCCTCCCCAAGTTGTTGTCCGAGATGCAGCGCCGGTTCCCGGTAAGCCGCCTCCCCCCGCCCACAACCTGCTAGTGTACGCAGCTGCTTTCGCTGTGCGCTTGTGCGTGGAGCACACACCCCAGGGGGTGGATCCCTCCGCGAAGCGCAGCACTGCTGTGTCCAGGAGAATCACATTGAAAGCTCCCTTTTGAAAACAATAGTTGAATGACATTTTGGACGGTTGTTTTTAAAAAACAAAACTAGTTCAAGTAATTTTTTTCTAGTGGTAGTACTTACAAATATTTTTACTTCTGAAGTACCTTAAAGTTTGACCATGTTTTGCTGCTGTATGGCACAGCTATCTCCAGTTTCAACGCCTCTCGGCGGCGGCACGTGCCTCACCCCGTGGCAGTCCATCCTGCGTGCACAACTTCCAAACACGTTAAAAAAAATCTTAAAAAAGAAATTATGTGGCGCATGCACACGAGTGCGCGCACCCGGCATTTTCCACGCAGCACAACATGCTGACCAGATGCATGAGTTACATCGCACAAGCTTTGCCCTGGCATCTTGCCCCAGCCACGGCGGCATCTGTGCTTAGCCACCTTTTTAGGTTGCTTTTGCTTTTGCGGCAGCTTTTTTTCCAGGCTGTGCGCCACCGCTCGGCGGATGCTTGCAGTGAGCAAGGCTGTCGTGGTTAACATGGTACCAGGCAGTGCCACTGTGCCATCGCTGACTCTATCACTAGTACCATGTAGTGCCTGAGTTGTTACCCAGGTCTATTACTTGTGTTGGGCCCAAACACTGCGGCGGACTCGATATTTTGAGATCCATTGGAGGCGTTTCAGAAGTGATGAACTCTAGCGTTACTGTTGCTGACAAACCAAACTATAAATTTTGAACGCAAACACTGCGGCGGGCTTGATATCGTAAGAGCCATTGGGGGCGAATTTCATACTGGTATTCTAACGTTTACTGTGACTGACAAAAGAAATTGAGTGTGGGGGGCCTGTTGCTTTCGGAACCAGCAAATGAGGTACCGAAACCAAGTTACGCAGGTGAACTTCGGCACCAGCTGGTGTCCGACCGCAGGCGCCTTGTGAAGCTGCTCCAACTCGCTGACACGGCTCTCCCTCTGCCCCATGCGTGTGCCTCGCAGGACTGGGTCATCACCGAGCGGCGCCTGCGAACCATAGCAAGGAAATACCACCTCCTCAACGTGCCCGACCCTTCCACGAGCCGCGCCACTCCAAACCTCAACCACAGCTTGTTGAACTTCGCGCCCCCCACCCTTCATCTCGGCGGCGGCGGGAGCCACGCTACTCCAAACCTCAACCACAGCTTGTTGAACTTCGCGCCGCCCACCCTCCAGCTCAGCGGCAGCGGGCGCCACGCCACTTCCAACCTCAACAACAACTTGTTGAACTTCGCGCCGCCCACCCTCCAGCTCGGCGGCCTCACTCCCGCCGCCGCCGCTGGCGTCGGCGGCGGCGCCGCGCCTGCCGGCAGCACCGCCGCCTCAGCAGCGGCAGCGGCCACATCAGCGGCGGTGGCGGCGGCAATGCGGCACTGAAAAACCACGCCGACGGCCGCCAGCGACGCGCGCCAGGTGGGGCCCAACTTCAACTCAAACTTCAAGTCTGGCTTGTGCACCAGGGCCGCGGCCAGCAAGGAGGACATTGCGGCCCTGACGTCCCTGCTGTCGTCGCTGAAGCTGTCAGACCCGGGAACTGCCACAGCCGGCGTGCTCAGCAGACGCCCTCGCGGCAGCGGCGATGCAGGCCTGGCGGAGTTTAGCAGCCGCGCCGCTGCACCTGCGCAGCCGCAGCGGCTACCGGCTTCCACAGACAGCGTGTGGCCCACGCCACCCAGTGGCACACGCGTGGCTGGTGGCGCCGCCGCAGCTGTTTTGGGTTCGGCAGCGGCCGCCGCAGTTACAGCTGGTGTGCTCAGCAGACCCCCCCATGGCAGCGGCGACGCAGGCCTGGTGGTGCTCAGCAGCCGTGCCGATGCACCTGCGCAGCCGCAGCGGCTGGTGGCTTCCAGAGACAGTGCAGGGCCCACACGCTCTGCCGGCGGCGCCTCCCCAACAGCGTTGGAGTCGGCAGCGGCCGCCATTACATGTACAGCTGGTGTGCTCAGCAGACCCCCCCGTGGCAGCAGCGATATCGATGCAGGCCTGGCGGTGCTCAGCAGCCGCGCCGCTTCACCTGCGCAGCCGCAGCGGCTACCGGCTTCCAGAGACGGTGCGGGGCCCACACGCACGGCCGGCGGCACCGCCCCATCAGCGTTGGAGTCGGCAATGGCCGCCGCAGTCAGAGCCGGCGTGCTCAGCAGACCCCCTGTGGCAGCGGCGATGCGGGCGTGGTGGTACTCAGCAGCCGTGCCGATGCACCTGCGCAGCCGCAGCGGCTGGTGGCTTCCAAAGACAGTGCGGGGCCCAAACACACGGCCGGCGGCACCGCCCCATCAGCGTTGGAGTCGGCCCTGGCCGCCGCAGTTACGGCCGGCGTGCTCAGCAGGCCCCCTCGTGGCAGCGGCGATGCAGGCCTGGCGGTGCTAAGCAGCCACGCCGCTGCACCTGCGCAGCCGCAGCGGCCACCGGCTTGCACAGACAGCACGGGGTCTGCGGCACCCACACGCTTGGCTGGCGGCGCCGCTGCGGAGTCGGCAGCGGCCGCCGCAGTTGCAGCCGGCGTGCTCAGCAGACCCGCCCGTGGCAGCGGTGATGCAGGCCTGGCGGTGCTCAGCAGCCGCGCCGCTGCACCTGCGTAGCCGCAGCGGCAGCTGCCTTTCAGAGACAGCACGGGTTCTGCGGCACCCACACGCTTGGCTGGCGGCGCCGCTGCGGAGTCGGCAGTGGCCGCCGCAGTTGCAGCCGGCGTGCTCAGCAGACCCGCCCGTGGCAGCGGTGATGCAGGCCTGGCAGTGCTCAGCAGCCGTACTGCTGCACCTGCGCTGCCGCAGCGGCTGCCGGGTTCCAGAGACAGCGCGGGGCCTGCTCCGCCTACACGCTCGGCCGGCGGCGCCGCCCTATCAGCGTTGGAGTCAGCAGCGGCCGCCGCAGTCACAGCCGGCGTGCTCAGCAGACCCCCCCGTGGCAACGGCGATGCCGGCCTGGCGGTGCTCAGCAGCCGCGCCGCTGAGTGGCTACCGGCTTCCACAGACAGCGCGGGGTCAGCGGCTCCCACACGCACGGCAGGCGGCTCCGCCCCAGCAGCCTTGGAGTCAGCAGCGACCGCCGCAGTCACAGCTGGCGTGCTCAGCAGCGCGGGGTCAGCGGCACCCACACGCACGGCAGGCGGCGCCGCCCCAGCAGCATTGGAGTCAGCAGCGACCGCCGCAGTCACAGCTGGCGTGCTCAGCAGACCCCCCCGTGGCAGCGGCGCTGCAGGCCTGTCGGTGCTCAGCAGCCGCGCCACTGAGTGGCTACCGGCTTCCACAGACAGCGCGGGGTCAGCGGCACCCACACGCACGGCAGGCGGCGCCGCCCCAGCAACGTTGGAGTCAGCAGCGGCCGCCGCAGTTACAGCCGGCGTGCTCAACAGGCCCCCCGGGGCCCGCGGCAGAGGCGGTGCAGGCCTGGGCAGCAGCACTGCGGTGCTCAGCAGCCGCGCTGCGGCACCTGCGCAGCCGCAGCGACCGCCGCTCAGGGACTGTCACAGCGTGTGGCCTGTGCCACCCAGTGGCACACGCATGGCTGGTGCACATGGCGTATCCGCAGCAGCATCGGAATCGGCAGTGGCCGCCGCGGCAGCAGCAGGGAGGGCTGCAGCCATCAGGGACGCATGCGCGGCGGGGGCGGGCGCGCGGCCATCCACGCACAACTTCAACTACGACTACACCTTTTATGTTCCGGCGGTAGCTAGCAGAGAGGAGTTCACAGCCTCGACGTCTCCGCCCCTGCTGTCCTCTGCAGAGCCGGGACTTCCTGGCGTGCTCAGCAGACCCCCCGGGGCCGGTGGCAGCGGCAGTGCAGGCCTGGGCGGCGCCGCTGCAGTGCTCAGCTGCCTCGCCGCTGCACCTGCGCAACCGCAGCGGCTGCCGGCTTTCAGAGACAGCGCGCGGCCTGCTGCGCCGCCCGTACACACAGCCGCCAGTGCCGCCGCAGCAGCATTGGAGTCGGCAGCGCGCGCCGCGGCACCAGCAGCGACGGCAGCCGCGGGCCGGGAAGCACGCACAGCGGGAGCGGGCGCGCGGCCATTTACACACAACTTCAACTTCAACTTCAATGCTGAGGCGGCGGACAGCGAAGAGGACTTTGCCGCCGTGACGCCACCATCCCTGCTGTCCTTTCTAGATGTTGCAGACCCGGGAACTGTCGCTGCTGGCGAGCTCAGCAGACCCCCCTACGGCGGCGGCGGTGCAGCCATGGGAGCAGCTGGGGGGCGGGCCAGCCATGCCGCTGTGCCCCTGCACCAGCTACCCCCGGGGCTGTCCGTGGACAGCGTGTGGTCTGTGCCGCCCACGCACACAGCCGGTGCCGCAGCAGCCTCTACGGGCAGCACCAGCCCGGTGCCGCCGTTTCTCGAGGGCATTTGGGCGGCGCCCGCTGCACCTGCTGTCAACGCTCGTGCTGCTGAGCGCACGCGGGACAGCGACACAACGTGGCCCCCGTCGCCGGTCGCGCCGAGCGCAGCTGCTGGTTTTGGCTGGGGGACAGCAGCGGCGTTTGGAGGTTCTGCAGTGGCCACGGCTGACGCCCGCGCGCACCCGCAGGAGCCGCCATCCGCGCCTGGTTCACCAGTGGTGCACAACGCTGCTGGGTATGGCGGTGGCTTCAGTAGCTTTGGGGGGGGGGCGCCGCAGCCGCTGCCGCCATGGCGGCAAGGGCGAAGGGCATCGGGCAGCGCTGGCGAGTTGAAGAATGAGCAGGTGCCGGGGGAGGCGTTCCACCTGACGCACCGCGCTACTGGGTATGGCGGCGGCGTCAGTGGTTTTCAGGCGAGGGGGGCGCTGCCGCCGCCGCCGGGGTTTCAGGTGCGACAGGCGACTGCTGGCGAGTTGCGAATTGAGGAGGGCCTGGTGCTGAAGGAGGCGTTTCACACGCAAGAGTGGCACCCTGACTACGAAACTGGGGGGCAATACGGAGAGATGGAGCGCCGGCACACGGTGAGCTTTGCAAAACCTGTTGCGACTGCGTTTCCATTGCCGGTGCCTGAGGTAATGCTACACGTTTGCCGCTTGTATGCCTGCCACGCCAAGCTTGGATGTGCTGGCGCAGTGACAGCCGCGGGGGCGGGTTGAGGAAGCGGGTATGACGACAAGCTGCGGCCTTTAAAAATGTATGTGGTGCGGGCAGCCCAATCATTGGTGCTGGCAATATGTCGCGCCACTGCAGCAGCCTATACTTTTCGTAGCCCCCGCTTGCCAGCCGACAAAGTACAACCTCTAGTCTAAGGGGCGTGTGCAGAGATTTGGCTCTTTTCTGTTGGGTGGCAGATTGCTGCGAAGCGCCCTGCTGTCCGAACACCATGTGTGTCGCAAGCTACATTGAATTTCGTGGTTGGCTGGGTAGCACACCACTCCTACTCGGAGTCCGTAGTACTTCAAAAGTATGATAGCCGCACAATTGCTGCAGCTGCTGCCTCTGCTGCCGCCTCCCCTGCTGACCATCTCCGCCGCTGTTGCACCGCCGCTGCTGCCGCTGACGGGAAACAGTGGGATGCCGAGGCTGAGTGCCACGCGCACGATGACGGTGCGGGGCGGTACGTGCCTGCCACTCCGCCCGAGGCATACAACTTCAACTTCAACTTAGACCTACAGCCGCAGTCGCGCACCGCGTACTTGCAGCCGGCACTGTCGCCAATCCGCTGCCGCGCCGCCACGCCACCGGCATCTTCAAAACCGCCAGCCACTGCCGTTACGGTAGCTGGCATCGATGTGCTCCGGTCGCCGCACGTTCCACCGTTCCTAGAACGCATCTGGTCAGAGTCGGACGCCCCTGCCGGCGTACCCATGTCGCAGCACATTGTCATCGAGCAGCAGCTCCTGGCCGCTGCGGCGCAGCACGGTCTGCCGCAGCAGCAGGTGCAGCTGGACAGGTTTTGGTGGTGACCGCGGAGCTGTGCTTCAAGCCATGCAGTTACTGCGTTCAACTTGGTTGCAGCCAATGGCAGCATGATGCTGCACAGCACGTCGTTACGTCGACCGAGGCTTGCGCCACGCAGCCAGCGGGTTGACAGGCTGACAGTGTGCAGGCGTTGGCAGAAAATGGTGCGGTGCTTGCGCGCGCTCAGGCTGTGGCACGGTGACCCCTGGGCCGGCAATTCGGAGGTTGCAGGCGCTCCACGGCAATGAGCTGAGCAGGACCCGCCGCGATTTTGGCTGCCAGTGACTGTGCCCAACAAGGATGTGTTCTGCTGCTGTTGCGATGATGCTGCACTCATTGACAAGTGGTGTCCTGCTGCAGTGTCTGCCCATTGGCAAGTGGAATTTGAGCATACTTGTTTACGTACTTCGTATCTGTAGTATATACCGGTATAATACCTAGCCCTTAAGGGTACTCACCGGCGCGTGTAGGGTGTGGGCCACTGGTTCTGACCAAGTGGATAGATCACCACAC
>JAULBY010019189.1:0-19430 GCA_032358315.1 Ophiocytium majus | reverse complement strand
TAAGCGCTTCAATATACTTATACTTTCCGCTAAGAGGAATACTAGCGATAATATCCCAAGTGCTGCCATATTCACTAACAAGACCCACAGCACGCTTGGGGCCAATGCCAGGAACACCAACCACATTATCACCACTATCCCCAGTAAGACATTTAATACTGATATAGTCTTCAGGTTCAAAATCATAGTGTTCATTCCAGTTGTCAATTGTAGTCTCCTTGCGAGTAACATAGCTAAAGCGTGACACTGTTGGACTTACTAATAAATCCCAATCTTTATCGCTAGACACCAGCCAAATATTATCAACTGGTAATTTTTGAGCAACAATGTAGGCTGCAATATCATCAGCCTCAACACCTTGAAAACGAATAACAGGATAATCAGTTGAGTTTTGAATGTGCTCTAGTGTTTTAGTAAAGTCCTCAAAAAACAATTCAAACTGTACTTTTTCAGCATCAGTTTGAAGTTCGAATTTATCTTTACGATTTTGTTTGTATTCAGGATAAATAGCTTTGCGATAACTAGATGAGCCCTGGTCACAAGCAATAATAACGTGTGATGCTTTGTAGCTTTTCTTTAGGCTTTGTACTGTGCGTAAGTAATCTTCAGCAAAATCTGTAGCACCGCTATGTTTATAGCGAAATGCTAAGTTTAATGCATCTACTACTAGCAGAGTATTTTCTTGTTCTGTAATTTTTGTAAATGTTTTAGACATGGTTATTTCTGTTGTTTAATGTAATATTATACCTGATTTAACCTGAATAGTCAAGTTACAAATTGTGGTTGCTCCCACTTTAACCAATCTTCTAAGAGTGCTATATAAAACTCATGTGATTCATGATTATAGTAAAGGCATCTATAGTTTTGGCTATTAGGTAATTCCTCAAAAGCTACAAACACTTTTGATCTATCAAATTTAAATATTAAAAGCGGTTTTTTGCTAACTTGTGTACCTTGACGAACAGTTTGTTCCCAAAATTGTACTAATTGCGGGGTCTTGCTAGTAAGTAAATGTGAAGTAACATGATCTTCTGCGTAACCTTTTACTTCTACACACCAAAGATTAGTTCTTCCAGGTACATACAAATCGCCCTTAAGCTGATGTTTAGGGTCAAGAGCACCAGAGCCAGGTACTCTTTCCCACCCTAAATTGGTATGTTTTTTTAAGAGATCGCGCACTGTTGTTTCAGTACGCGCACCCTTAGCTCTAGAATCTACTACCATTACTCAGCTGGAGTTTCGTCCACTGTTGGAGCTGGTGTTGATTTAACAGTTGTTTTTGGTGCTTCTGGTGCAGCAGCTGGAGCTGGTTGAGCACCAATTTCTACTGTACAGTTAGCATCAATACGAATAACTACTTTACCACTGTCACCGTATACTGTACGAGTCAAATATTCTTCATCAGTAAATGAATCTCCGACTTTTACTGCAACAGATTTACCATTTCTAGTAATACTAAGTTTGGCTTCGCCAACAATTTCTTCTAAAATCATATTATACCTCTATTTGTGAGATGTTGTTACGTTTCACAACATTTACTTTTTCCAGTAGTGGATGAGTAAATCCGTGTGAAACAAGGAAAGTATTTAAATGCTCTTCGCGCAATAATACTTCTACTAATTTTTCTTTGCCATCAGTGTCAAGTGTTTCTACAGTTTCATCTAAAATTAGTAAATTAATTCTTGAACTAGATAAAGTTTGCATTAATTTTCTAATTGCTAGTAATGTAGCTACATTAACTCTGGCTTTTTCACCACCACTTAAAGCTAGTATTTCAATATCTTTGCCATTATCTGTAATAACAACATTGAGTTTATCACTAGCATTAATCTTGAAACTAATTTGGAATCTACCATCACTTAAATCTACTAAGTACTTATTAGTAATTTCTTCCAAATCTTTTACTAAACATTCAATCTTATAAGCAACTAAACCAGTTGTACTAAAAGTTTTAGTTAGTACATTTAAAATACTCATTCGCTCACTGAGTTCGTGCAGATTAGAACTATAAATTTCTAGTTCTTCCCGCATTTCTACTAATTGTTTGCTTACTAAGTCTACTTTAGTATTATGAGCTAGTACTTCTTTATTTTTGGCCTCTGCATTAGAAATTTGTTTACGCAAAGTTTCTAAATTGGCCTCTAATTCTTTTAGAGTAGATTCAATTTGTTCTTTGTCTAAAAGTTCATTTTGTAATTCAGTATCAATCAATCTATGATACTTTTCCCATTCTTCTTGAGATTTTTGTGCCTGCTCCCAAGCCATTTTTTCGGCATTGTATACAGAACTTTCAGTATTTAATTCCGATATTGCTACAGCTAATTTTTCTAATTGAATATTAGTTGTTTTTTGAATTGTTACTTGTTCGTGAATTAACTCATCGATTTTTTCTTTATCTATGTGTTGTAAACAAGTAGGACAATTACCTTCTAGCTTTTCCATTTTTTGAATAAAAGTTTTACTATCTTTTATAGTTTTACTTAATTCAATGGTTTCATTATTTAATACTTTAGTTTTCTCATTGATAAATTGTATATCTGCTTTAGGCTTATCAGGAATTGGCAATAAATTAATTTTAGATTGTAACTGTTTGTAAGTATTATTTTGCTGAATCTTTTTATTAGTAGACTCCAAACTATCTAACTGTTGTGATAGTGTTAGTGTTTCACTGTATAATTTTGTATCCATTTCTGGAACTTCAATAATTGGTTTAATACTTAAATCAGTAGACTCATATTTGTTTAACCAACTACTAACAGTGCTAACTTTTGAATTAGCAGTAGCAATATCTTTTGCTAATTCTGTAGTTACTTCTTTAAAAATTTCTGCTGCACGAGTATACTTTGAAAGATTTAAAATCTCAATAAGAAACTTTTTACGAGCAGTATCAGGAGCAGTCAAAAACTCTAAACTACTAGCGTTGCTCTGATAAACAATTTGTGCAAAACTTTTATGATCAAACCCTAAGATTTCTTCAATCATCTTGTAAGTAGCAGTTGCAGTATGTGCACTGATATCATTACCATTTTTAAATAGTTTTACTGTTTGAGCAGTACCCCGACTAGATTTAATAGTATAGTCAATTCCATCCCTATTAAAGTCTAGTTCAATAGTATAATTTTTGTCCTTAACATATCTATTTAAAATATCTGCTTTCTTAATACCTTTAGAGTTTTTATTAAACAAAACTTCTTCTAGAATAAGTGCAATAGAACTTTTACCGTGTCCATTACGGCCAACTAATTGAGTTAGTGGGGCAGCAACAAAGTCAATTTTATTATCTTTTCCATAGCTAAAAGCATTAGCCCATCGTAGTTGTTTTATAGTTATCATTTATAGCTAATCTCTTTTTTAGTTCTGGTAAGCCGCCAATATGCTCTCCGTCAAGAAAAATCTGTGGAACGCTTCTAGCATTGGGTACTTTTTCAATTAAATCTTTTTTAGTATATTTACCGCCACCAACCATACATTCGGTATATTCAATTGCAAATGAAGTTAATAAGCGTTTAGCTTCTGTACAAGCAGGACAGTTAGTTTGTGACCATACTTCCGCATTACTCTGACTCAATTTTTTCTGCATAAGTTTGAAACTCCTTTAATACATTTTCAATTGTATCTTCTGGTAAATTTAAAATATACGCAAGATACTCCCTAACTTCTTCCGCCATAGACATTTCAGGATCTAAAATCAGTGCACTGTCTGTATCACGTTTAATTACTTTACGATCAATTAAATCACTGTCTTCCAACTCACCAAGTTCTTGCATATCGCCTTCTACTTGATAAATTGTGTGATCATAATCAGTTGGTGGTTTAGGGTCTTCTACATTAACAGTCTTACGAATAAGTTGTGGCAATTGTAATTTTCGCCACTCATGAGTTAAAGACTGGGTATCCAATATAACAACACCAGTATCCACATTATGACGATGAAAACTAGTAGTGACAGGACTCCCAGGATAGACAATGTTTCTTTGGCAATTTTCATAGCTATGAAGATCGCCAGCCAATACCACTTTCCAGCGATCAAATAAAGTTAAGTCCATTTCAGGTTTAACGTGTGGAGGGATTTCTCCACGAACGTGTGTAAAACAAATATCTCCACAAATTTCAAAAGGAGACTTTTCAAACTCTTTTAGTTTGTTGTATGGAATAAAATCCATATTTTCCACTTTACAATAGTCATCAATAACTGTAACTAGTGGATTTAATCTATTAGTAACTTGTTTTAGATTACTAAGAAATGTTGTATCTTTTTTAACGGCTTCGTGATTACCTGCATAAATAATTGTTTCGACTTTACAACTATTTACTAAGTCAAAGTAAGTTTCTAATTCTTCCATATTAGGAAGTTTATCAAAAACATCTCCACCTATAACAAATAAATCACATTCACTTTGGATTGCTTGAAATTGCTCCCAAAGCATATTATACCTATTTTTAGCCCAATCAACAGGTACATTCTTCTGACCCAATTTAATATGTACGTCAGCTGTAAATAATACTTTCATATGACCTTTATAAGACAGAAAAGCCCGCTAAGCTATTCGTTTAGCGGGCTTTATTGTTGATTAACCTAATTCTTTGACGGCTTCAGCAGCAGCACTATCAGTGCTTTCTTCTTCATCAGTATTGCTTGTGATTTTTTCCAACAAGGCTTTTACTTCTGCTTCTGTAGGACGAATGAATTTTTCATCAATAGGTTTAGCTGCATCAGCCAAGGCACGCTCTTCATCTGTCAATGCGCGTGGTTTGCAGCGCAAGACTTGTAAAGTATATTCCACGTTGAATGGAAGCGGACCTGTTTTTTGACGCTTAAACACTACATCCCAACCTGTGTCATAGTCTGTAGGATCGCCCAAATCTTCGGCTGCTGATACAATTTGTTCAAACAGTTTCTTTTTCAGATTCAGGGCTACAACTTTATTCTGTTTAGGGTCGATGCAATTTACTGAATAACTCCAGCTGCACTTTGCATCGGGGAAATACTCATTAACATAGTCTTTTTCTACATTATCGAATTTTTCTTTTTCGCGACTAAAAGCGAGACACTCTACTGGAATGTCTTTATTGTTTGTGCCTTTTAGCCAATAAATATATCGTGGAAGAACTCCACCGATCAGACGAACTGTATTCTCTCCGTCTTTGTACTCATATGCCTCAACTTTATTAGATTGAGCTTTACCTTTTGTATTTTTGAAACTTAGTGCCATTTTTTAATTTTCCTCGTATTTGAAATAAATTTTGTTTTCTTTGATTGTTATTAGCGGATTTGATTTTATTGCGTTAAGGTCTATATCAGAAAAGAATGAAAGATCTAAATATCTATGACCATAGTGTTTATAGATTGCGTAGTCTCTACGCCCCGCTAGCCGAATGTATTGTGCTTTATATACTACATCTGTAGTTTTATCAGCAAAAAATAAAGAAGGCTTTATTAGAAAGCTATTACCTTTTAAATTAAAAATCGGTTTGATTTTGGTATATTGGTTTTTAGGAATAGCTTTTCTAATAAAGTGCAATCTCAATTGTTCAACTAACTTTATCGGATCACACTGTGTATTGTTCTCTAATAAGGTAAGATTGAAGAAAAGTGTCATATACTGAAACTTAATATATATTATATCATTTTGGATAAGGCTTGACAAGTTGAATTTTTTACACCGATTCAACTTCCCAACCTTTGCGTAAGTAAAGTCCTAACCTGTCATTGTTCTGTTTTTTATCAGCCCAACCAGCAAATTGAATATCTACTACTATAGGGTTTAGTTTACCTTCATGAGGTCGCATAACACGACCTACAATTTGTTCTAGCAGACTATCGTTTGACATTGGTACTGCTAAAATAACGCAACTTAATATATTTATTGAAATTCCTTCTGAGAATATTTGTCTGCTTCCAGCAACGCACAGCTTTTCTTTGTTGAGTAGTTGTTCTTTTGCTTTTTGACGTTCCTCAAAACTGGTATCCCCAGTAACCAACAAACACGTATCACCAATATACTCCTTAACTTTTTCTAAGAACTCAACCCTATCAGCTATTATTAATACTGAGTGTCCTTCTCGAATATGTACTTTAGCAATAAGGCTAATAAATTTTCTGTAATTATCTTGTTGTGTTAAATCATTAATTTTATCTACCCAAGTTGCCCCAGGTTTTAGCGTAATGTTACTTTTTACTAAATGCACTGTTGGTGGCAATGTATTAGATTGTGGTGGTCTATATACTGTATGACCAAAATAATCATCAAATAGTATGTGTTTACCATCTTTACGAATCATAGTACCACTTAATGCTATTCTATATCTAGCGTGAAAAGCATCTACAGTTCCCGCAAAAGTAGTGGCAGGACAGTGATGAGCTTCATCTAGAATGATAGTACCGAACTCTTTAGTTAGTTTACCTAAGTGTTTAACTATAGTCTGTATATTTCCTACTACAATAGCCTGGTCTTCGATATCAAATTTGCCACTACCAATAATACCAGGAGTCATACCAAATAGAGTTTCTACTTCTTCTACCCACTGATCACGCAGTGCAGTAGTATGTGTAATAACTAAAGTTTTTTGACCAAACTTTTTAGCAATATGAAGTGCAGTAAATGTTTTGCCCCAACCTACCAAAGCATTAATGAAGCAAGTATCATTGGCTTTATCATACACTACAACCTGGTCTTCCCTTAACTCAAATCTAGCTTTTGGAAAAGGTACTGGCACTAGTACTCGTTTATCTACTAATTCATAGTGTTCAGGTACTAAGTCTAGTCTGCCTTGTGGAATTGATAGTATTCCGTTAATTAGTGTACTATAATTCTTAATTGTTTCTACACTCTGAAACTTTTTGGAGCCAGTATCTTTATGAATCTTATATGTAAGAGTACGCATTACTTCTTTAGTATGCTCTACTCCTGGATTGTCCATATAAATTCTATTACTAATGACTGCTTTTGGCATTATACTAATCTCCAAGTATCTTTTTGTGGTGATTCAAAATAGCCGTACAGTAAGTAACTATTATCCATATGTAATACACCAGCATATTGTTCGTAAGTTTCAGGTTGTTTCATAGTTTTAAATCTGCTTGCGATGCCTTCAAGTTCTAACACACACCCTATACCCTCCGCAGGTAAAACTTTATTAATCTTTTTTGTTGTCAGCTTGGCGCGCTTGGTTTTTTTATGTTGAAATACTTTTCCGTGGCTATCAATAAACCACGTTGTTGATTTTGCTAATTTTATAATATCTATTAAAAAATATATTGCTGTTCCTATTGGGAACATATTATATTTTTGTAAAAGAATAAGCCTACGCAGTCCAAGCGTAGGCTTATCAATACTAATATCATCAATTAAACGATAATTTGTAGTATGTTTTGCAGTATCTTTGTCACTATATTCAGCTCTATAGTAAAGCATACTATCTTGTTGTAAAGGCTGCTTCTCACCCAGCCTGAACACGGGAAATACGATCTCCTGTAACTTCATAGTAACCTTCCCAATCGCCAAAGCTATAGTCGTCTCCAACGTCTTGGTCGACGCCAATAGGATGGTTGAGAATACTACAGCCCCAATCATGTTGAGTATTGCGTTTTAAGATTTGGCAATACTGTTCAACGTGTTCTTCTTTAACCAGTGCCACAATAGAGTCGTGTACAAGCATAAAGATTTTAGCGTCAAGATTGGCCTCAACAATATCCTTAGCAGTACCCATAGCACGAAGCAGATTAACGTCACTAGCAAGAGACTGCACTTCAGCATTAATGCCACTGCGTACTTCGTGAGCTGCAATACCTTTGTCACTAGAAAATACATTAGGAAGACGACGCTTACGACCAAAAAAGCTATAAGTATAACCGTTTTGTTCAATAAAACTTTTACGCGTATCCAACCAGTTTTTAAGTTTGCTAAATTTCTTAAAATACGACTTAATATCATCTCTAGCCCTATCTACTGGATAGTCTTCACCAGTTGCTTTTGATACAGTCTGCGACACTTTATTAGCACCCGAACCATATAAAATACCGAATGAAATAGCTTTAGCTGATTGACGCATAGAGCCATATTTCTTCTTTACATCTTCAACTGCACAAGGCAAGTCAAATACCATTTTAGCAATTGTTGAGTGAAAGTCGCCACCGCTAGAGAACACTTCTTGCAAATTCTTGTCGCCACTCAACACAGCCGCATAATACATTTCGGCTGTGGTCAAATCCTGCGATACAATTTTGTAGCCTGCTGGAGCTTTGATGCAACCTTTGATAATAGGATTGTCGCGAGGTATTTGCTGAGCGTTGAACTTGCCAGAACTACTAAGCCTACCGCTAGTAGTAAATATAAGATTGAAATTTGTACGAATACGACCATCACGATCAAGTTCTGGTAGAATCTTTGAAATATAGGTGTTTTGGATTTTTCCAAGTTGTCGTACTTTCAAAATAGCGGCTGGAAGTGGGTGCTCTTCTGAGAGCTGTTCTAAGACTTCGGCATCGGTTGAGATTGCTCCTGTTGCCGTCTTTTTTCCAGTAGGGTTGAGACCAAGATAATCGAACAAGACGACACGAAGCTGCATAACACTATTAGGATTAAAGATTTTACCAGTATCTTTCTCGAAACGCTTAACTTCTTCAAATCCATATACTACCTCTTTAGCTTTAGCAATTTCTTCATCTAAGTAAAGATTAGCTGCTGCCATTCGTTCTTGACTAATAGGAATTCCTACTTCTTCCATGTCCATTAAGAATAGTGTACCAGGAATTAAAATAGTTTCGTATACATAACGCAACTTATCATTCTTTTGCACAATAGGCAAGAACTTATGAAATAGTTCAAAAGTAACTGCTGTATCAATTGCAGCATATCGACTAATAGTGTCAAAAGGGATTAAGTCGTAAGTAAAATCATCTTGAAGAATACCATTTTTGCTACAGTATTCTTTCTTGAATTCATCTAGTTCACTGTCATAGTCGCCATAGTCTGTGTATTTGAGAGCAAGTTGTTTTAGACCATGACTATCGGTTTCGTCTAGCACATAGTGCATAACCATAGTATCATGAACACGCTTACGATTGAACTCTAACTGCAGATGATAATTAAGCATCTTATAGTCAAACTTCATATTATGAAATACAATTTCAAACTGATTACATATTTGTTGTAGCAAATACAAACAGTCTTCGTCCATACAGTCTGTAAGGATATAACGACCATGTTTAGGTTTATAAGTAACGGACACGCCTAACACATAGCCATCGCGTGGATACAGTCCTGTAGTTTCTGTATCTAGTGCAACATAGCCTTGAGCATTGTCTAATACTTCTTGAAGAAACTGTTTAGCTTCTTCAGTACTATCAATGCCTTTAAAATCCCCTTCAGCCATTTTCTTTACAGTACCGTCTACATATTTATGTAGTTTATCTACTGCACGCTGAAAATCTGGTTTACCTTCTGGTTTAAAAGCCAACATAGCAGGATTACTAATAGGTACAAATTTATCAGCAACAAGCTGTCCTGCATAATTAGTTACACTAGTAACTTTTGCATACTCTTTGGCAGCTTCCGCGCCTACTAGAATTACCAAATCATATTCGTCTAAGTCTACTTCTAGATCAACGTCTTTTTTCAACAATTTAGTAATTGGAACCGAACTCATATGATAGTGATCAAATTCAAACTGAAAATAATCACTATACCGAGTGCGGTTAGGGGCTTTATCAATCAAGGCTATTTTTTTCATAATTTTCCTATTCAATACTTTATTATAGCGTATTTAAGCTAATTTGTCAAGTCTATTTACTTAGATTACTTCGTACTCGTCTTTACCGCAGCCACACTCTGGGCATAGAAAGTCATCAGGTAATGTGTTCCATGCGCCTTCTGTAGCCTCGTCGTGCTCGTGTCCGCAAACTACACATACGTGTGTTTCACTCATTATAATGTCTCCAATACTTGTTGATAAGCTTTAGCATGGCGTTGTTCGATTTTCTGCAATGCAGCAAATCGTTTTTCTGCTTTTGCTAGTACTTGTGCAAATTGTTCAGCGTGGGTTTTGCTTTCTTCAATTTGATGAATTGCTTCAAATGCTGCTTTTGTATTTCCTTCTAACTCAGCAGCACGTTTAAAGTCTGGATACATTGTGGTAAACTCATAAGTCTCACCTTCAATTGCTTTTTGTAAACATTCTTTAGTATTAGGTTTACCAATAAGCAATTCTAAGTGACCCCAAGCATGTTGAAGTTCTTGATCTGCTGTATGCTCAAAGTGCTTTGCGACTTCTTCAAAACCTTCTTGACGAGCCAGTTTAGCAAAATAGCGATACTTAGTGTGAGCCTGGCTCTCGCCAGCAAATGCAGCTTCTAAATTTTTAATTGTAATACTCATAGTTTCCTTTATTTTGTAATATACTCAGCAATACTTTTTACATCTTCGTATGATAGTTCCCCTGGGTCTACACCATCAGGTAGAGTTACTACTTCTACGATAAAACTTTCTTGTTCAATAAGTGGTTTTAAATTTTTTGCTGCCTGAGCACCAGCATCATCTCCATCAAATAAAATATAGATATGAGTAATGCCTTGTGCTTTAAAAGGCAGTAACTTTGTACCAGTATCATTTTGTAAAGTATTAGTACCAAAGGCACATATTACATTTTCTAAACCTTTATCATAAAGATTTAACATATCAAAAATACCTTCAACAATTACCATAGACTGATAGCCACTAGGTAAATGAGCAGGTAATACTGGCATACGAACACCACTAGGATAATTAATATACCTAGGATTTCCGTTTGATAGAGTATGTCTTCCTACAAATACTACTGTTTTACCCGTAATATCTTTAATAGGAAAAATAATTCTATCCTGTAGTTTTTCTACTTGATTAGTATAAAAAGCTCCAAAATGTTTTAAAGTTTGTGGGCTAATTCCACGAAACTGTTTTGTATAGGGAGTATGTCCTAAAGGTAAGTCTAGTCCAAAAGTACCGACCTTTAGCTCAGCTAACTTTTCTTTTAGTTTAGCAATTTTAATTGGAATGGGATTTGTAAAAACCCCATAGTATTTAAATATATTTGTTTTAAATCCACAACTAAAGCAGTGAGCAATACCGCTCACCTTATCAACCCTAAAGCTAGGATTACTGTCTTCGTGTTCTGGATTTAAGCACTTAATTAAATAATCTCTACCGCTAACTGTAAAAGCTAAATTATTTTTATTAATTAGGTCTAGTACTGGGTCACTCATAATACCACTTTACTAAGTTGCCATGGTGGAACCACTGTTTCCACTGTGTCATTATCATAAGTAAGAATGATGTTACCCCAAAACTCAGTACCTAAACCACCATAGTGTAAAGTTTGTTCTACCACTGTAGCGTACTTTCTAGCCTGAGAATGATATACTCGCTCTCCAGGACTATATTCAGGACCTGCTCCATTACTATTTTTTCTGTGATCTTTAATCATTATGCGTTCCAAGGTAAATCAGAAGATGCATCATCTTGTTTTAAATCTTGTTTTTCTTTTTTGCCAGCCTTTTTAACTGGTTCTTTAGCTGCGGGCTTATCAACCGACTGTGGTGAGATGCGTAAGGTGTCCCAGTCGATCGGGCAAGTAAATGCCATTTCTCTACCGCCACGTATTTTTGTGGTGTCAAAGCTAATTGCATTTGTTTCCTTGTCATGGGCTTCCATAGTAAGAGCAATATCGGCTGCATCAAGAATACCTTTCGCAAACCTGGCTTCACCCGTTGCATCAATTTGATACGGCGAAACCATAACGATTTCATACTTACGGGCAAGGTTTTTAAGTTTCTTGGACACTTCAATCTGTGGCTTCCAATCATACTGATCACTACCTTCTAGGACAATTTGGTTAATGTAATCAACTACTACAACTTTTAGTTTATCGCCAAACTTGGCTTTGGCTTTTCCGATATGTAAGTCAATACTGCTTAGGGTCAAATCACGATCATCTACAATAATCATTTGATTGTCTGCTTTTAATAAGTGATTTCGTACTAAGTGTTCTTCAAATTTAAATCTATCTCTATGCCTCATAAAGTCACTGATAGTACTATCAGCATCTTGAAACATACCCGCCCTAGCTTTAACTACTCTAAGGACTTCTTCATCGGTTAATTTATGTTGTTTTAAATTCTGTAAGTTAACATTGGCTAAAATCGCTAGATTTCGTTCCATTGTTTCTTGTGCGGTCATTTCAATAGAGAAATAGATGCTACTGTTTCCAGCCTCATACTGATTAACAAAAATATTACTAGAAGTAATACTCTTGCCGCTACCTCGTTTTCCACCAATAAGTATGAGTTCCTGTCTAGCCACGCCCCCAAGCACAGCATCAAAAGTGTTGTTAAGTCCAAGATAAACACGTTCTTTTTCCAATTCATCAGGGTGACGAAACATCATCATGTCCGCCATTGTAAATACTTTTTCGCTAGTGTGAGTTTTTTCTTCGATTGTTAATGCGATATTAGCTAAATTATCCTTTATCTCGTTCGAGTCATAAAGCGGTAATTTATCTACGAATTTGTCTAATAATTTTACGGTTTCGTTTTGTGTGTATTGGTCGATTAGCGCATCTAGCGCTACTTCGGCAGAGACGTCTGGAACCTCAGTTAACCTGAGAGTAGCTAACGTCTTAGACGCTGGACCCTCCCTTAAGGTTATCTCAAGATCGTCAAACGACGGAACGGCACTATATTTTTCATAGTATTTATTAATTGAGCCGTAAAGGGAAGAGTACGCAGGGTCTAAAAATACTAATTTGAGACGAGCCCAAATATCTAAGTTCTTTTCACTTAGTAATTTATTTAGAACTACTGCGGATGTATCCAAAATTATCCTACTTTCGATTCATTATCAATGATAACTTGGTCAATAATTTCTGTAACTTTATAGAGTACAGATTCTCTTAATTTTTTAATATCTTGTTGATAAGCAGTATCTTTATCAAATAGTAGACTTAACTGCTCGTGCGTAATTAGTTGCTGTAATCCAAAGTAGATATGATCATATGCCATTGTACTTTCAGGCATAATTTCTACTTGAACAGCTTTGCCATAATTATGTGTGGCTTGTTTTACGACTTCTTCTACTGTAAAGGAGTCGTTATCGTGATATGTAATTGTTACTTTCATTTTTCGACTCTGCAAAGTAAAAAAGGTCGGGAGCCTAAATAAACTCCCGACCCACTGTTTAATTAAAAACTAATTAAGCAGCAGCCTTAGCTTCTGCTTTAGCCTTTTTAGCTGCACCGTCATAGTCGGCAACTTTAATGCCACGACGAGTAAGCAAAGTGCGAAGACCACGCTCGGTCTTATCAACAGCTTTAGCAATGTCAGCAACAGTCATGCTAGCAATAGCAGTACCCAGAGCTGTAACTGGATCAACAGTTTCCTTAGCATGAGAAACACGCTGTGCAGGAATCTTAGCAATCTGACCTTTGCGTGTCAAGCTCAGAGCCTTACCACGGACAGAGGCAACAGACTTATTGAGTGCTGTAGCAATATCTTCAATGAAGCTACCAGATTCAGCCATAGCAATAAACTTGGCTTCTTCAGCATCGCTATAAGTGCGAGCCACTTCAACTTTTTCAGCAGGCTTAACAGAGCCTGTCAACTCAAGAGCAAGCAACTTGCCTTGGATTTGTTTTGCAGTAAATTTGCCACCAGCAAACTGCTCAGCGATTTCTTTATAAGTAAATGCGCCTTCGTTATTCTGAACAAATTCAGCCAATTCTACGCCTTCATCGGCAGTAAATGCGCTAACTTTTTCTTTAGCCATAGAAGCAACATCATAGTCCAGTTGACGGAGTTTAGAGGCTACAGAACGAGTTGTGAAACCTAAAGTTTCAGCAGCGTGCTCAACAGTGTCAACGCTAACTGGGGATTGGTTGCCGACCATGTTGGTCAATTGTGCAACTGCTTCGTCAGACCATTTTTTGGTTTTTTCAGTCATTTTTATTTTCTTTCAAGAAAGTATTTAAGTTTGTGATAATTGTAATACCGAGAGACTCGGCTTTTTTGCGTTTTGAACTACCTTTATCTTCTTCATCAACTAAGTAATTTGTGGCTTTCGTCACAGATTCTACTGGGGTGTATCCTGCCTCTTCTAATAATTTGTAGGCTTCGGCTTTAGTTTTGAATGAAGATAATTTTCCAGTGATACAAATAGTTGATCCACTACTTGTATTGGAATTCTTTTGAGATTTAAACGAGAAAGGCAAAAACTCTCTCATCTCTTGGAAATCAGTTTCAAGCCAAGATAGAAGATTCTGTGTAACTTTATCTCCCAATCCAGCCTGCTTGCAAGTTTCATAACTGATCTCGTCTACAGATGTAACTACTTCACATAGTTTCTTACTTGCAGTTGAACCGACTAATGGAATAGAAAAACTAGCAATTACTGTAGCCAAATCAGCCGATTTACTACGGCTAATCTCGTCTAACAGTTTTAATGCCACTTTTTCACTACCGAGTGCTTCAACAACTTGATCTGAATCAAGATAAAACAATTCTGTAATATCTGCTAAACCAAGTTTTTCTACTGTGCGTGAACCCATACCCTTAATGCCAAGAGTCTTACAAAAGTGTTCGACTTTTTTACTAAGCTGAGCACCGCAAGCCGTGTTTCTACAAAAGAGCTGATCGTTGACCAGTTCAAGAGGATAATTACAGCATGGGCATTCAGTTGGTATTTGGATTCTCATAGTTTCTTTATCAATTTATATGTATATTATACCCGAATAAGCAGCTTGTGACAAGTGAAAATTTCAAATGCCCTTGGCTAAAAATTTTACGCATCTACTTTGTGAAGTATGCAAGGGATAATTTCACCACTCCTAATTATTGCCACGGTGTCACCGATCTGGAGATCCAGCATTTCAATGAAACCAGGGTTATTAAGAGTAGCACGACTGACAAGGGCATCGCCAATATAAACAGGCTCCAGAATAGCAACTGGAGTGACTTTGCCACTTTTGCCAACTTGCCATTCAACATCAAGGAGTTTTGTTTCAACATGGGCAGCTCTTTCTTTCATGGCATATGCACCACGGGGATGCTTAGCCGTATAGCCCATCTCATAGAATTGGGCATTATTATTTACACGAAATACAACTCCATCACAAGGATAGATTTTGTCTAGGTCTGGTTCACTAATTACATTGAAACCATAACTCTTTAAGTTATCTAGGTCTTGCATAAAGTTGTTGCTAATATATGGTTGCATACCATATGCAAAGAAACTTACTGCACGAGTTTTAAACTCTTGTGGGTCTTTTAGATTCAATGAACCTGCTGCATAATTACGAGCATTTTCAATATGACTTGGAGCCACAATTTCACCAGTAACTTGTACAACTCCTTGAGTAGGAATTTGATGTGGAACTAGTCCAGTATGTGCTAATATTTTATCAGTAATTACTTGACCTTCAATACCATCACCGCGAGTTAGTGCACGAACTAGCGAGCCGTCTACATAAAGCAGACTGATTGCCGCACCATCCAACTTAGCAGTAAAACATACATCTTTGATACCTTCTAGTGGACGTTTGCCCTCATCTTCGTAGTATTTTTGAAGACTATACATTTGGTATACGTGTCGTTCTACATTGCCGTGTTGTTTAGCACCGACTTGATTATACCCAACAGATTCAGCCAAACGATCAAACTGATCATCCGAAATAATCGGAGTACCAGCATAATACATTCGGCTTGCTAAATTTAAGTATTGTTCAAGTTTATTCATTATATACCAATTCTTTTACAAATTCTGCCATTAGTTCTTTGTGATGATGTTTGTAGAAATCAAACTTATAATTATCTGCTACACCATCGTACCACCATTGTTGGGCTTCGGGGTGACACCCGATCATACCTACATTGCCTTCCAGCACCGCCATAGGTAAGCCATTAGCATATGTAGCAACTACATTTAGATCATTGCCGTCAATATAGCAGCCGTCATAGAAGTACATAGTTTCTGGTTTACCATTCCAAGTTACATTAGCAACTGTAGCACCATCATAGGTAATGTCTGCATTGGGTTGCTCAATGTACTGAGCAATTTCTAGATTTGGACATACATCAAAATAATGTTGACTAGCCCAGTAAGCGCCCATGCAAATACCAAAGTATTTGCCGTTATAAACGCCAATAAATGTGTGAATAGCGTCAATGTGATCTTCTGTGAAAATATCCCAGAAGTCATCAGCATCGCCCATACCACCAGGAAATGCAACTGCATCTACTGTTTTCAGAAATTCAATATTGAATTCATCAATACCAAAAGTCCTAATATTGAAATCACGGACTAAGCCTTCAATCATGCCCAAGGCACATTCAGTTTCACATTGTGGATCGTGAATAAATACTGCGAGTGTTGGTTTCATAGCCGTTCCTTTCAAAATATAATATATTATAGCATTTTAAACTAGGCGATTCAAGTCTGTTTTTCTTGTTGCAGTATATCTGCTGCATAATGACGAATAATATCCTCGCCTTCTGCTTTAGCACAAATGTCAAGTAGTCCGTCTAGTAAAGCATAGATATTTTCCATCGATGCAGGAATAGAGATTCCTTCACGACTTGCTTGCCACTCGCCTTCGTAAGTAAGAAAGTATTTTCGTAACTGAATATACTCAATGTCTCTAAATTCATTTACTACTAGCCTAACCTGAAAACCTTTTTCCATGTTTTCTTCGATTAGTTTGTTATAGTGAATATTTTCATCCATTATACTCTAACTCCAATCTTACGCAAGTGTTCTAGACTAGCTAGTTCGTATGCTTCTTGATATGCCGATTGTTTCCACTTTTCGGCAAGCAGCCAGATTCTGTAGATCCATCCGTATCTACTATCTCGTTGTTCGCTGTCAATTCTAGCAATTGAATCATATCTTGCGCTATACACAATCTCTCCCACCTGGAACCGCTCACGAGTTGCTCCATCAGGTATAAGTCCTGGGTTGAAATAGTCGTGCGAGGTTTGCCGAATAGGGACATCATTATTCTCTAGAATTTGTTTAATAAAGGATGGGCCGCGATAAGTAGACTTTGAAATACTGTCTACTGTTTCACCATTTAGGTACTCAGTAATAATATAAACGATTTCGTCTTGAGTTGCAGGCTTACCACGCAACTCTGCCTTACGTTGAGCTGTACGTTCCTGACGCTTTTTAAAGTCGTCAATAATAGTAGCTAAACGTGTAGTATTATATGCCATACCAAGGATCTGACAGGCGTCTTTCTTAGTAATAGCTTTGCCTTCTGTAGGCTCTAATAATTTAATGACTCGAATAATATTCGCTTCAGTCATCAATTCTTCTTCTAGTTCACTACGCTTTCTTGCCATGTCAATTCCTTTTCAAATAAAAAAGGCGGCACAAAGCCGCCCTAAATTACGCCTTCAGTACGCTCAAGAAGTATACTGCTGCTTTACCAGTCAACTTGCTGAGAATATCCTCATCAACAGGTTTACCAGCTGCTTCGATAGCCGCAGTCAATTCAGCGATACTAGCTTCTTTGCTAACACGCTTTGTGCCTTCACCACTGGTAGTTTTTGTTTTACTGGGTGTAGAGCTTGCTTCTTTTTTAACATAGACACCAGCTTGTACCAGTACCATGCGAACGCCATTAGGCGACATTTCAATTTCTTCTGCAATGTCTTTAATGATTTCGGTAGAGGACTCAGGTGTTGGGCCTGCACCTTCGTACATTTCAATAACTTTTGCTTTGAGTTCTTCTGTCCAAGTTGCCATTTTAATTTCCTTAGTTGTGTTTATACGAATTCTGAAATGACATTAGTCATTTGTTCGGGGATAAATTTGCGATAGTTGTGTTTTAAATCAAAGTCGTTTAGCAATGCCATAGTTTGTTCGTGATGAACTCGCTTCATTTCAGACATAGCGGCTGTAAATGTAGCGAAATCTGCTTCTGGTAACTGACTTACATCAATACCTTCAACATATTTAGTAGGGGTTACCAATTCAATAATTGCTCGGTCAGAAACTGAGCCGTCAGCTTTAGTATATTTAAATTCTACAAATTTCATGATTTGCCTTTCTTGATTTCGATTAAGTATATATTATATAGTGTTTGAGGTTTAGGGTCAAATGTAAATTTTTATTTGTCTTGTTCTAGTACTACTCGTTCAATTCCCGTCATAAACTTTTCACCACTGTGTTGAAGCATGATAGGAAAAATAGTAAGTGGAGCAAAAATAGCACTACATAAAATATACACTAAATAGCTTAGGGTAGTATTTGTTGTAAAACTATTAGTAATTCCATTCTCCCTAGCTTTTCTAATGGCAGGAGCTAAGAACAAGTAACAACTGGAAAATCCTGTTGTTAATGCAAAAATAAGATAATACTCAATCAACCCCATATTAAGTTACCTTTAGAGTCATGCGCTCGAGCACCTAAACTAAAGTTAACTTTGCCTTCAGGAACTTTGTGCTTTGTGCTATCTCTACGTGTCATCAAAGCAGAGGACTGAACGTGGGGGTTACTGCTAAATAAATCATGGCTAGCAAAGCCAGTAAACAATTTAAATAGTTTAGCCGTTTGAATATTTTGTTTTGACCAAATAGATTTACCTACAGGTACTTTTCTACGATACTTAATATTTTTTAAAGCATCTTTAATTTGTTCGTTATTAGGCTGTAGTTTCAGTTGTCGTTCTAGCTTACGTTTACGATTGCTCTGCCACTTGTTTGTTGCTTTATAACTACTATAATAACCATCTTGCGACTTGCTTCCAGATTTAGCCACTATATTCTACCTTTCTTATTTTATAAATACTATCTTCGCCTTCAACAGGGACTAGTTCTACTACACCAGCGTTAGCTAAATATTCTAGTATATCAAAGGCGTCACCATAAGTTTGAATTATGGCGGATTCTGCATTGATGGTATCATGGACTTCTTTTAAGTAAGCCAACGATACCATCTTCCATTCTGTAGTTAGATTACCAACCAGAACCTTGAAAGGATTGTTGCCAGTCCCAGAAAACTTCTTCGTCTTCCACATAAGCTACCCCATCACCTTTCATTTGCTTTTTCAAACGCTTTGCTTCAGCAATTTTTTCTACATTAGATTGTACTTCTTGCAATGCAGTAATCAGATCAGGAAGTGTTTCAATACAAATCGGAACCATACGACCACATCCATCGCCAATAGCAACTTCTTCTAGACCACCCGCATTAGTTCCGTATTCTACATACTGTCCAAAATAGTTACCATCAGAATTTGGACCTACAAGCCCTTCTTCACCAAACGCATCTACCTCATCAGCATCAACGTAACCAACATAAATTTTCATTTTGTACTTCCTGTTTAAAATTGTTTCCGAACATATATTATATCAAAAATAGCTTGCAAAATCAAATAAATATTTTTGCAACAACAAACCCAGC
>JAULBY010019178.1:0-19439 GCA_032358315.1 Ophiocytium majus | reverse complement strand
GCCCTCATGTGCGGCAAGTGCACCGGCGGCCCGGCACCCAGCCCGACCCCGAATCCAGCGCCCGTCCCAGGTGCGTGAGTCACTGTTTCACACGGGATTTTGCCAACAGTGTACTGTGTCTGTAACAGTAACCGTCGCGACTTTGATTATGCCATCGGCATACACACGTCACCACTACTTCACGAGACTGCAGGCATTGAATACACATATATGTAATGCCATACCATCATCAGGTCAAAGCGTGTGACACTGTGTGACACTGTGCCACCAGCAGGACTTAGTCTACTACTACTAGTAGTAGCAAGACTTAAAGGGAAGTTCGGCCGTATCGGTAGGTGATTACCTTTGCGATGTACTTATAGCTGTAGCACCACCACTTGGTAGCCTGCTGTGGCACTACTGGTTCTGGCAGATGGCATGTGCAGCCTGCAGCACAGCGACTGCTGGTTGCACCAGATTGTGACAGTCACAGACTCCGAGTCTGAGTCTCAGGTATTACTAACCAGACTGGGGCACTGCAACCTTAAGGATTGAACTTCCAAAGCCATTTTGCCATAATAATTGTGGCTCGTAGCCACCACGACCGAGGCCCGCACCGCATTTATGTGGCACTGCATTTCAACTTGAAGGTCAACAAGTGTGGTGTGCCATCCACATGAACACCTTGTTTTGTCTCATAATGATTGCGACATTCTTGCTGCATCTGTTGCTGGTTCCCGGTGACCGTGCAGGCACGCCAACTCCCGCCGGTACAGGTACGTAACCGCTGGCAAGTGCTGTGTGCATTCACTATGTACCGTGACAGCTGTGACGCTTGGGTGCCGCCATAGATTAGCACAGTAGTATCATACTACAGTAGTACTAGAAGTATGACAAGATATTGTGCGGCGACCCGACTGACTCGGGTATCATACTGATTTGAAGTATTTCATGAAGTTCACTTGTTGGAGCGTCAAATTGAACCATGGTTGCGATGGTGCAGCTGTAACAGTTTTCGATTCATCACATGACTTTCAAAGTTTGTGTAACATGATGATTCTACTTCAGAAGCATATACACCACCGGGGTGGTTGCCCTGGCAACACTTGCACGTGGTGTTAGCTGCTTGTCACCTGGCAGTGCTAGCAGTAGTTTGCACCGTGACATCGTCGTACATATTTCCGCCAGGGGCTATGAAAGCCTTGGGCTTGGACTTATTTCAGTACTTGTAAGTAAACTTAGAGGTGTACTTCAGAAGTGTTGGAGTTCAAGGGACGGCCGACACTGTCGCAACAAATTGAATGTGTAAAGTCACCATCATGATGACACTTTGATTTTAAATTAGTAGTTCCTGTATTTGATTTAGTAACCATGATTGCGCACTTGGTGGTGCGTGTGACTGACTTCAACTTGATAGTATAAATCATCCATGCGGACTTGGGTTCTACCATTACTCGGTGTGAGGCCTTGCTACTGCATTAGCGCCTGCGCTACTCCGAATCGTAAATCGCTGACGGCATTGCTTATTGTCAATGAGTCCTACCGCGGTTCTGGTTACCAACGCCGGCTTGCTGTCAATGAATAGGAAGTTAAAAACCGACTGACCCATCCTGTTCCACCTGCTGCACCACGACGCCTCTCAATCTATGGCCGCAGGCGGCTGCACCAACGCCAGTCCTGCTGAGTGCGCAGCAGGGGGGGGCGCCTCCTGCATCTTTCTGGGGGTGCCAGAGAAGTGTGCCCAAATGTGTGGGAGGTGCTAGGACACCACTTGCTGCGGCGCAGCGGGCTCTGGCCCCTGATTTCGCAACCGACTGTCAACAAGCCTTTGGTCCTACTCGGCTTGCAAGGTGCTGCAAATTGCACTTGCATTGATTTCGAGCCACAAACCGCAGTCGGGAACTCCAAGCCATGGTGCCCGGCAGCCACTGCCAGTGGCAGAACGGCTCCCAGCTGGTAGACCCAGCAGCGGCTCTGAGCCAGGCACCATGACGCCCCAGACAATTATTATACCATAATGTGTGGCACATGCGAGTCGGCGTCCCATTAGCTTATGACGACTGTACAGTACATGCACCTTGCAGTTCGAGCAAGTACTGCCAGTGGCAGGTTGCTGCTGACAGAACACTGTTAGTTAATGTGACCATCATTTCATCACCGCTTTGAGGGACACATGCACACACAGTCACACACACGTTTTGATCAGGCACACTGTTTCCCTGTCTGCAATCCATTTGCATCTTGACAATGTGTTCAAGACTTGCAAGTGCCGGACTTAGTCTACCAACCACATCACTGATGCATCATGACATCGTACAGCGCCCGCCGGCCTGCTGACGAGCTTGTTCAAGTTGAAACTTCAGTGCTCAGATTCAGGCTCCCATTGACAGCGCGGTACCGCCATTACGAGGCGGAGAGTGTGTAGACAGAATTTTTACAGATAACACTGCTAGGCGACAGCTGCTGCACCTGGCAATGCATGAAATTCATTGCCTGTGGCCAGTGGCACCTCCAACTGATGTTTGTGCATGGCATTGCGGCTACAGTAGAGATCCCGGCCAAATAGTCACAGTGACTGTGGCTCTTGCTTGCACACAGTGCGAGTACACACACTTGCAATGATGAATCAATGGATGCCACTGGGTTGAGAAAAAAAGACGGGTGTGCCGCCTCACGCTGTTTCATCCGAGAAGCCCTAGTGGGTGGCCTGTTAACAATTTTGGTGGCCAGCACTCAGTCTGGCAGATAGTGCTGGCAGGCATATGAACTCTGTAATATTTGCAGCCATGCAATGAAGTGCAAATTATTGAATGTCATAACAAATACTGTAGCCATGCGGCAAAATCATGTGCCGTCTGGCTTGTTTGAAGGCCGGTGGCACATGCGCGCATCTTGGCAGCTCCATGTGCTGCACCGCTGGCAGTGGCCCGGGTTGCCAGCTTTCTAACCACCTGCTGGTCGAGATCTGTAATCATAACATGATATCAACAGCAGATTCTGAGCCATTATCATTATGTAGTATGAGAATGGCACGATCATGATTGGAGCAGCTGCGAGTGTCACAGTCACACGTGTCGCTGCTGCAGTGTCACGCGCCTGCACGTTGCACACAAGTTGTTGAGCAATGAACTTCCTTCCCTCACTCGCATGCAGCCGCTGTCATGAGGCATTTTGTTGACTGCCATCTTCAGTACCAGGGTACAGTTGATAGCTGCTCTAGGGAGTCTCCGAGAGTTATAACTGGGCATCCCTACCTAGTAGTAATACTATGCCTCCCCCTCTTCAAGTGGTGCTCGGAGTCCTAGTGCTCCTGAAATGATTGCCCTTTGATAGGCCTGGCGCTCCCTAATCATCACCTCACCCCTTCCTATAAAGGTGGCGCGCCCTTTATAAGTAAGGGGCCCTTCTCTGCTGCACCTATGGTGAATGTATGCCTAAAGTTTTACAAGTATCAGTCGCGGCATGGCCTGCGCTTCGCAAAAATATTGGGTTTCTGGCACACACTGATATTGCAACATACTTCGAAGTACCTCGTCGAAGTACTTCAGGGATTAGTATTGAACAATTCATAATTCAAGTGATGGTTTGTAGTACTAGTGGTACTTTGTGTATATGCACAAGGCGTATTACGCCATGTGTATATACACATTTGAGGATTGCATGTTCTTCATATTTGTTCAGCAGGCAGCAGCCTGAGTAACACACCTCACCGATGCGGTAGCCTCCTGGCGGTGACGTACTCCAAGAAACTCGTGCCAAACACGGAGGTGCTCCACCGGTCGCGGCGCAAGCCCAGCAGCCCATCCGCCACTGTGTGCTCAGCAACGTGCGCCTCCACCACCGCACCGTCCGCGGCAGCTGCAACACTGCGCAAATCTGGAACCCCTGCACCCTACCACTCCAGCCTTGGCAGCGACCGTTCTCACCGTACCACCGGTTGCCACTACAGCACCGCTAGGTGTCTCCACATCTGTCTACAATGCAACCCACCCGCCGGGCACACGTGGCCACTGCAGCGCCTGTAGGTGCCTCCACACCCGCCTTGGCGGCAGCCTCCGCCAGCGCTGCTGCTGCTGGGCCGTCAGCCGTGTCAGCAGCACTGGCGGGGCTCACCAGTGCACTGCATGCCGCTACATCGATCCTCGAGTAGGATAATACGCGCATTCTGTGCTACAGCTATATGCTCGGCTGCCGGAGCGCCCGCTGCTGCTGCGCGTCCAGGGTCAGGTGTGCCCACCCATGCGGCGCCCAATGGTACCGTGTAACAGCGCTCACCGGCGCCACCGCCATGCTGTCAGCACGTGGTACCATACGTGCCCGCTGCTGCTGCTGCGTACTTCAAAGTATGCAGCAAGGTGTGCAGCCTCCGCCATGGCGCCCCCGTCAGCTGCGGTGCCCACCAGCGCAGCCGCCCGGGCCATGCTCACCAGCTCTCACGCCCAACTCCGCAGCAGCAGCTGCTGCTGCAGCCGCCCCCACAGGGGCCACCGCCAAGGCGACGCCGTGCTCAGCGGCGCGCACGCCAGCCGCGTCCATGCAAGTAGCCTCAGCAGCGCTGGTTTGCACCGCCATCACCAGGTGCTCAGCAGCGCCCGCAAGCCCCACTGCGGCGCCCGTCAGCATCATATCGTGCGACCGCGGCGACTCGCTCGTCTACCCGTGCAGCTCCCACCGCCGAGGCGCCGGCAGCAGCTGCTGCAGCGGCGCTGTCCAACCTGCCACCGCTGCGCGCCCAGCAGCATGGCCGCCCGTTGCAACCAGCATGCCGCAGCTCCGGCTGCCGCGCCGGGCGGCCGCAGCATTTGCCGGCACACATACATGTGCACTGTAAGACTGTCACAGACCTGCGTGCACAGCAGTGCATAACATTATGCCCACGCAGGCGCCATGTGCCAGCAACACACGCAAGCCATGATGCGACCACACGTCCCGCTGCAAGCTCGCAGCAGTGCGCGCGCCCTCCGCCATGTTGTAAGGAGTTGAGCAGCAGCGCATGCCAGCGCCTCGTCCGCGTGGTCAGCAGTACCGTGTGTGTGACAGTGTCACGCACCCGCCGCAGTAGTGCCAATTTTGAACGCATGCTGCAGCAGTGGTGTGCACCGGTATCTCTGCCACCAGACGCCCGGCAACGCGAGCACGTTGCACCATGGCGCCAGCGGCAGCAGCAGCGCGAGCTGGTGCTGCCTCAAGAATGCCCGGCAGGCTCAGCGACACTCGCGCCGTTCCGAAGCGCGTCGGCGCCAACGACACACTGTCAGGACGCCCCCCCCTCCCAGCCCCAAATCCCCGGCCCGGAGAGGCCAGGCCGGCGGCATGCCCCCGCGCACCGCCACCAGCATGAGGGAGGGCGGGCAGGACAGATTCTGAAGCAGCAGCGACGGAAGCACCAGGGTCACCTGACAGTGTCGTGACGTCTGGATCAGCCACCGTGCAGTGCTTCTCCGCACCCGCACCAGGAGTGCAGAGGCTGCCGCAGTAGCATGCGCGTGTGCGCCCGCCATGGTGCATACAGCAGCACCTCCGTCTGTCACCTTGACACCAGCGTCCGTTGCACCAGCGGACGTGGCGGCAGCAACAAGTACCTCAATTCTACAGCAACAGAAATACAAGTTGCTGTTGCACGTGTTCCAATGACCCAGCGACCGTCACGGCAGCCGCAGCCGCACGCTCAGTGACGCAATACCATGCCGCTTCCGTAGCCTTGCGCGTTCAACTTGGCACCTCAAGAACCGCTTCATGCCCCACAGCAACGTGACACAGTGTTCCAACGCCCCAGCGACGGCATGGGTGCCACCCACGTCTGCCGCGCAACGTCTCCAGTGGCACCTGCCAGACTAGTAGCCACCCCAACACCTACAGGTACAGGCCACCAGCTGCAGCGCTACCGCCGCTGCAGGTGCGCCAGCTACCGCAAAAAAACACTCGAACAACTCCTGCAAACCCAGCCGCTTCACCGTCGCAGCGCCAGCGGCACGCAGCTGCACTACCCGCCGCATGCAGCAGCAAATCGCTGCACCGCCCACCGCAACGCGCCACATGCTTGCGCGTGTGCCGCCAACAACACCACGCACCGTGCAAATCTCCCACAACAGTGCCACACCGACAACTACGGTAGTACCTTGTGTGCTGCTGCAGCACTGCTGCTGAGCACCCCGGCCGCAACGCCGACCGTCCTGCTGGCCGCCGCGTTCCGCCAACACATCCCATGTGCAGCCGCCCAGCGCCGCCTGTGCTGACATGCGCGCGAGCCAAGCTGCACAAACCACGCGGCGATACGTTAACAATACTTCCGAAGTACTTTTATTAAACTCCGCTTAGGGCGCGGAAAGCCCTTTTCCGAAGTACATTATGAAATATTCAAAACATACTTCAGAACTATTTACTCTGTAGGCAACAGTAGTACATCACTTGTATACATGATACTTCATGACACTTCAAGAAGTATACTTCGACGTAAACATGTATTGAACATGTGTGCTACTTGAAGTGTGCCATGGCCAGCATGATGGCATGATGATCGCAGCCACACCGCATGCCAGATCAACATAGAGCAGCTCTCAGCTCTGCGGCATTTGAATAAGTTAGTAAAGCAATGGCGGCCACTGCAGCGCGTGCAAATGCGCCCGCAGCTACCTGCGCAGCCGCCGTTGGTCCCGCACTGCCAGCGGCCACTCAGATGCCTATGGGTGCCACCCGCGTCTTCCGAGCAACACCTACACCGTCAGGTGACCTGCCAGACCAGAAGCCACCCCAACACCTACTGGTACAGGCCACCAACTGCAGCGCTGCCGCCGCTGCAGGTGCGCCAGCTACCGCTACCCCACTCAAACAACCCCCTGCAAACCCAGCCGCTCCACCGACGCAGCGCTGTTGCTGCAGCAGCACACAGCTGCGCTACCCACCACAAGGGCAAACCACCCCGCCGCCCACCGCAGCACGCCACATGCTTGCGCATGTGCCGCCAATTTGAAAAACACCACACACCGCGTGGATGCCCCACAACAGCACAACACCGACAACCGCCTTGTGCGCCGCTGCGGCACTCCACTGAGCACCTCGGAATGGCATTAAATGGTATAAGCCAATACTGTCGCAGTAGGTGTTCCACCACCAGCAACATAGTTTGCATTTATGCTGCTTCTCGAAGTAAGGAAACTCCTGTATTTTGGATATGATCTGCTAGTTCAACTTCTTTTGCTGTAGTAACGCCATCCGCAACGCCGACCGTCCCGCTGGCTGCCGTGTTCACCGCTGTCGGCGCCAACACACACCATGTGCAGCCGCCCAGTGCTGCCTGTGCTGCCACGCGCGCGAGCCAAGCTGCACAAACCACGCGGCGATACGTTACCAATACTTCGAAGTACATTTTCAGAAGTATTTACTCAGTAGGCTACAGTATACTATAGTACATTACTTCTGAAGTATACATGACACTTCAAGAAGTATACTTCGACGTACACATGTATTGAACATGTATACTACTTCTAAGTATTGAAGTATAATAGTATACAGTAGTACATACTTCAAATACTTCGTAGTATGTTACTATTACTTCGAAGTATACTCTGCACACCGGTATTATATATTAAAAATATGGCGCTAAACTTATCATTTTTCAGTGTTTACACATACAATATACTGGAAGTACTACTGTAGTATACTGTCTGAGTATTAGGTGCGTAATACTGTATGCACACACATACTTCAAGAAGTACTTCAAAGTATATTGCATGTACACGTAAATGTGACAATGAAGGATGTTAAAAAAGGATAACATAATTTACATACATGTACTGTCATGCATAAATACACATTTAGTATACAGGTTGGCAGTACCGCATTTGTCCATGTAATATTCATTTTGCATGGTGTAAATATGAGTTATTAATACTGTATTGCAGAAGTATTTGCATATTTCGAAGTGAAGTAGATGTATACTTCAAGAAGTATTTTTGTATCGGGTTGTTTAAAATCGAAGCAGATATACATTGTTGTACAATTATTCATGTATGTTGTATACATACTTCTGAAGTACAGTACTGTATACGGTAAACTGTGTATAAATAATTTATTACATAGTTCTGTATACTTCGGGTATGTGAATAGTTTTCATGCGGTACTTACACAACATGCACACATATATATACATCATCGCTCCGTGCTAGCCCGCACGACGCCGGCTCTTGCACGCCCACAAGTGCACATCAGTAAAACTATATCTGAAGTATGTGCCACGTGTAGTACGAAGTATAACTTTTACTGAAATATTTTCGTCTTTGTTATTGCTTTTAAATAATGCTCCATAAAGTCTGCTATACACGATGACACAAGATCATGTGAACAGTACTCTAGAGGCACCCAACAAATTTACGTAGCATTAACTAAGAGCTCACGGGGGCGGGCAACAGGTGCTTTGGAACAAGACGGAATACGCCTTTGCGAGCGAACACACTGTTGGCAAGAAGTTCTACTGCTACTTCAGTGTAACTGCTGTTCGGGCCCATCTGGGGTCGGGCTGGAAGCTGAGAGTTTGACACAGCTTATTTCCATGGCAGAATTGGTGCATAATAAATTGAGTTACTAGTAAACGTTAACTCGAAAGGATGTGTGTACGTAGTTTGCCGCAACACTGAACTCAATGGCGAGAATACATACGGACTCATGGTACTACTCTTAACCTAGCTAGCACTGGGTAGGCTGGTACAGTAGGAACTGCAACAGTTATTGCAGAACAAGGTTCTGCTGGCTCAACACGATTGATGGCAGGCCGCCCATGTCTCAAATTGCATGGTAGTCCATAGACATCAGCCATGTGCTCGCTGGTACAATTTACTAGTGGACGAGTGTACTCGGATAATATTACTGCAAGCACTTAGTCCAGCAGCTCGAGGGCTAATGTCGCCTGAAGCCTTCTTAGCAACCGAGTGCAGTGCAGGCGGGGGAGCCACCATGAGCGGGTGGGGCAGTGCCGCGCTCAGCAGCAAAACGTACGGTGTAACAGTGCAGTTTGACAAGCGAGGTTACTGCTATGGCATGACAGCCTGAGCAAGGTGGCAGGAGGTCGGACACAGCAAAACCGCGGCAGCCACACGCGGTATGGCAGGTAGAATGAAGAGCTGAGACTGGACAGTGGCATGGCACAGTGTCATGTAATATTACATCTGAGTGACGAGCCCGACAGCCGCTGCAGATTGTCAATCGGATTGATTGCGTTTTACCTGCCAATTCCTGAGCACACTGAAAGCCGCACACAGCCACAGTGGCAGGCTCTGACCTGCTGGTGCCAGTGGGCGCGTGTGACGCCTACTAGACACTAGTACACAATGATCAATTTCTGGCCAATGGCAGAGGGCCTACTGACAACCTGGAGGTGTTCTATTTGGACACCAACAGCCTCAGCCTGGGAGTATGGTACGCCGCAGCAGCTCGGCACTCGGAATGAGCACCACGACCGTGAAGCACAACCTGAGGACTGAGACTCGCAGCTGTGACACTTTCAGGCAAAGTCGCGAGGCACAGACTCCGAGGCGAAGCTCGTGCGCTGACGTGCAAGCACCAGGCCATGTACAGACAAATGGGACCCGACAAACCCCGGGCCGGCGGCGCCCGTAAACTTCGAGAACGGGAGTCTAGCACTGAAGCTTGAAGCCCTTCTCGAGGACGCATGTCACCATTGCCTTGAAGTTCTCGTTGTCCTTGGGGCAGTCCGGGTACATCTTCTTGACAGCCTTCTTCATGCTGGCACACGTCACATCCGTGGGCATTCCCACCGGCTGCGGGCAGCGAGCAGAGCATGGGGCGTGCAGGCAGAGTCAGCCTGAACATGTTACAGTAGTACTTCGAAGCCGCTCATCGGTCAGCATGCAACGCCACCTGATTATGAGTGACTACTACAGTACCCTCGTAGTACTAGTAGAACACCTACTGGTAATACACTGTACTACAGTACAGGACTGTCAGTACTTCAGAACAACCTCTGAGTCAGCCTGCAGTCTGAAAATCTGATACCGTGTCTGCTAGTACGGCGCGTTGCGCCTCAATTGTTGAAGCGGTGTTGCATGTGCGTGGTTGCTGCTTGTCACGGCGCGAGCATTAGCATCATCCACGTGAAGGCAGCGTTGTCGTGGCACTGCACTCACATCGAAGGTAAGGTAGCAGTCGCCGCAGTCGGGGTCGTCACTGCACGCCTGGGTCTCCTTGTCGCAGTTGGGAGCAGCCAGAGCGGCAGCAACCATGGCAGCGGCCGCTAGCGTCCAGAGCGTGAACTTCATGGTAGCAGCAGCAGTGGGCTGGGCACGAGCTGGCGGCGCTTGGGTGCGAGGTGCGGTGCCGGGGAGCTGGAGTGGTGTGGCGCTGGCTGGTGTGGTGTGGGGTGTGTGTGGACCGAGTCTGCTCCTGGGCCTGGTCCACCAGTTCAACCTGCCGGGGGGGGGTGCGACAGCGTGCCCCCCTATGACTAGCGATCGCGCCCGCCACCGTGCTGGTAGACGTGATACAGCTGGCCGGTGGCGCGCAGGGGTCTGGCTGCAGGGCGTTGCCTGACACCTGCCGTCCGGGGGCAGGGGCCGTTGCGTGCTGGAACGCTCCCTGTTAAAAAGATTGAATCGATTCAACTTGCCGGCGCGGGGTGCCGGTGCGTTCGCGCCAAGCGCTCGAGAACTGCCAGCGCGGCGTGCGTACGGGCGTGCGCCGTCTGCCAGCCATGTTGCGCGCGTCCCTCCCCCATCCCATGACGGCGTGCCGTCTGGGGGGAGTTGAGAGTTCACAGTGACACGCAGAATTCTGGAACGCTCCAGGACCTGGCCGCGCACCTGAACGTTCCCGCTCGATCTGCAACGGTCAAGTTGAACCGCATCAAACAAGTGGACCCGGGTGGGCAGGCAGCGTTGCTGTCCAGCTGTCCTCCCAGGCCAGCCGGTGGGGTGGCCGCTGGGGGGAGTGAGAGGGGTACCCGCGTGAACAGGTCCTTCCTCGCTCAGCTTGAACTTTGAGTTAGGCAGGGGGCGGGCATGAGGCGCAGGGCTGTTACAGTGATTCACAACACCAGAGCTCGTGACAGCATAGCAGCAGCAGCAGCTGAGGCACTTGCGAGGCCAAGAGCCATGCGTCTCAGCCTGTGCCTGGGGGTGGCTTTTGCTGCTCTGTTCAGCTGCAGCGACGTTCTGGCGGCGGAGGACACGAACGGTACTGCGTTGAGGAACTTGCTCGCGGGTGGCGGCGGCGGCGGCGGCAGCAGCGCTGGCGCTGGCGGCACTCGCGGCCTGCAGACGTGCGTGGACACCTCTGCTGCATGCGCTCCGTGGGGGCCCAGCTCCTGCATCTACCCAGGAGTGCCTGAGCAATGCCCGAAAATGTGCAACAAGTGCCCTGGCACTACTACTACTACAGGGCCTGTCGCAGGCCCAGCCCCCACCCCCAGCCCCCCCGCCCCCGCAGGCTGCGTCAATGCGTCGCCTGCCGAGTGCAGCGCCTGGGGCGCGTCCTCCTGCATCTTTCTGGGCGTTCCTGAGAAGTGCGCCCTCATGTGCGGCAAGTGCCCTAGTGGTACCACTGGTGGTGGTGGTGTTGGCCCCAGCCCGACTCCGAGTCCCGCGCCAGTCACAGGTTGGTGGACAATCCTGCACGCCGTCGCATCATCACCGTGCCGCATGCAGTGTCACACTGGGGGAGAGGGTGTGCCTAGTGATACTCTACGTAGGTGCCCCGGCTTTAGTGTTACAGTAGTGCACCAGCACATGCTGCTAGTGGCGCTACCAGTTGCACTAATAGACTAAGTGTATACCGGACCGGGTACTTCGTAGTACACAGTGACAGTCACTGTGGCGGCTCAAATTTTCAAATTGCCAGCAGCTGCCTGACTACTAGTACGCTGTGGCGTCAAGAGGGCCAAAGTTTCACATTGCCAGCAGCTGCCCGACTTATAAATAACCAAGCTACAGTACCTTGTAAACAAATCACAGCCTACTAGTAGTAGGCAAACATATTACGGTTAGCGCTTACTAAGTAGTACTCGTTTGGTCCCCTGGGACATGGGGCTGTAATCAGTTAGAGTAGTGCTCTGGCAACATGCCAGGCTTCCCACAGTTCTGAGCTTTCCCAGTTTGTTTTTCGCTACCTGTCTGATTTCCTGGTCACACGCACCGTGTGCAAAGGGCTTTCCGCGCCCTAAGCGGAGTTTAATAAGAGTACTCGTTTGAGACACAATCAGCCTGCCAAAAATCGTTCCAGTGACACGACGCACCATGCTGAGCCACCAGTGGCACCCTTGCTGGCGAACTGCTGCTGCCGCCACCCAAAACAACTGCGTCTTAAACTTTGCACAGGCGGCGGCGGCGGCGCCGGCGGCAAGATAAGCAAGTACCTCTCGCAGGCCACCTATACCTCCATGTTTCCCATGATCACGCCCGGCGCCAGTGCCTACAATCCCGTGTGCACCGGCGCGGGCTTCTTCACCTATGACGCCTTCATGGCCGCCGCGGATGCGTTCCCGACGTTCGGAACCTCAAAGGACGACGCCACCAACAAGCGCGAGATCGCCGCCTTCTTGGCTCAGGTGAGCAGCAGCTGCTCGTGCCACAGTGGGTGCTGCCGTTTGTCCTCAGAGTCTTCGGTTACTGTAGAAATGACACTGCCGGCGTGAGCTTATTCGTGTGCACTTAAACTTTAAGGTAGCAATTGTCACGGTGGGCGTGCAAGAGCCCACCGGCAGGTCAATTAATGACATGCAAGCCAGCGCGAAGCAGTAAAATATGCCTTGTGCCTGGGTCATACGACAATGATTATCATTGACTCCGAGTCAATCGGATATCTGAGACAAGTTGAACTCGCAACTTCAGATTCTGAATCTGAGTGACTGTTAGTCTAAGAGTGGCACTGCATGGTGCATACTACTAGTATGATACAAGCAGGCAACTTGACCAAAGAGCAGTTATGTCGCACAGACTGTCAGGTGACCAGTTGAGCAGTGACCATAGCGATTATCATAGCATCATGTGGTGCCATTGCGGTGCGCACCTGTTTAAGATTGGGCAAAAATTTGCTCAACCCTCGAGCAGTTGGCAAATTGCACCGAAGGCCTTGAGGCTCGGCTCTTCACTGCTGCGCCTGGCAGTGCATGAGAGCGCCATCCCTGGGGCCGGGCGCATAGGCCTACCTCAATTAACTTAAAGGCTAGCTGTGTGAACGCTGTTGCAGTGTGTCTCTCAGTTCGTTTGTCAATGAGCTGCCACCGGGGTCTTTGCTCAGACCGTCAGACAGACTCTGAACTATCCATTCTCACTGAATGGCATGTGCACCAGCTACTAAGTCCATCATGCGGATAGTATTACTCAGAGTCTGACACCGAAGCCACCCCCCTGTACACACCACAGGCCTCCCAGGAGACCAATGGCGCCGGCCCGAACCAGTACAACGGCGGCATGTGTTTCAAGGAGGAGGGCGGCACCACACCCATCACCGCCGACCTCTGCCAGCCCAGCACCACCTGGCCGTGCGCGCCCGGCAAGAGCTACCGCGGACGCGGCCCCCTGCAGCTCTCCTACAACTTCAACTACGGCCCCGCGGGTCAGGCCCTCGGCATGGACCTGCTGGGCAACCCGGACAAGCTCGCCAATGACGCGATTGCCTCCTTCAAGGCGTCCCTGTGGTTCTGGATGACGCCCCAGGCTCCCAAGCCGTCGTGCCACGACGCCATGATCGGTGCCGTGTCGCCTTCGGGGTTTGGGGCCGTCACGAATATCATCAATGGCGGGGTGCTGAAGTGCGGCAATGGCAGCGCGACGCGCAGCGCTGATGAGGACAAGAAGATCGCTTACTACAACGCGTACGAGAAGCTGTTTGGCCTGTCGACCACGCCGCACGACAGCGCCTCGTGCGCCACCAACAAGGCCTACTAGTATGTGTGACGCGTCGGCACCGCATTGCTGCAGCACAGCTGCTGCGGCGCATGCACTAGCACCAAGACAGTCTTAGTGTGCTATACGGTAGTGCTGAGCAGGGAGGGGTCACGGTGGACCTGGGTATTACTAAGTTGAACTTCAAGTTGGACAGTTTTTGGGTGGCGAGCAAAGCCGCAGCCGTTTGGCAATGTTTGTGCTCGCTTCAGACTTCAGCAGTACAGTAAGACTGAGGCAGATGTCCAAGTGTCTGCCAGTGCGCCTTTGGCGGCAAGCGGCGACACTTGGCTGTCCTGCAGTGGCCGCGTGCCAACTTGTGCGTATCATGGAGCAAGCAAACTTTGAACATGCAGTGCCAAGTAAAAGGCAAAGAATGCATGCCCATCGCGCCGTCCTGGAGCGGGCACGTCCATAGTTCAAGTAGCTGCCTGAGCCCCCCAGGTGGCGGGGCAGAGCACTGTGGCACAGCAGGCTGAGCACGTGTACTGTTCAATGACAGACAGGGCCACATATATCCCTACCAGTCGCCGCCGCCGCCACCGGCCGTGTTTTCGCTGCACTCTCTTGCATGCCATGTGCTCACTGAGACTTCAACAACACTGCACATGTAGAGAAACAACCCAAAAAAACACTTTGCTTACAGCAGCCTGCTGTATGAATTCAGTTTTCTTCTGTGCCCAGGCCTCGGCCACGCAGTTTGGGGCCAAAGTATGATTTCAACCAATAGTCAGCGCTGTGGTGGTAAGCTCTAAGAGTTTGAAGTGCCCCACTTCATCCTGGGCTGTCTGACAGTCATCACTTCTGGCTCACGACCTGGAGTTGCCTAGGCACTGTGACAGTGACTGGTGAAGTTCCTGCTTAATGGGGCCTACAGAGTCATAAGCTGCTGTCCGTGCGTGGCCCATCGTACCTGCCGTTTTAATTATTATTATGCTGCTCTGGTTCACTGTTACAGTAACAGTTATAGCAGTGGCCATCTGACACGTGGCCTATGCGGCACTAGTCCGTGTTGAACTTCGCATACATTTTACTGTTGCTGCAATAACTGGCATGTGTCAATTACATCATTCCAAATTCTGCCCTGAACAATGCAGCAGCCTTGCTGCAGCACCTTGCAGTCACACTTATTCCCTTGCACGCACTCACCAAGACTTGGTGTGGGCATAAGCAGCCCACAATGAGTGGCCTTAAAGTTTGCACATGAGCCTACTAGGCCACTGCATGCCCTACCTCAGGCCCCCGCAGCCATGCAAATACCTCCAATGAAAGTACTACTTGAAGTATGTCATACTTGAAGTATTTGGCTGCACATGATGCATGCTTCAAAGTTGAGCAGCGCACACACGCATTCAGCCAAGGGTTCAAATGCTGTCGTTGAACCAGCAGCACGAGGATGCCTTGAAAGACCATGAAACGTTCGCTTGCTCACTTGCACATAGTATGCATGTTATTATCGGTTCCATCTCATGCACATACTTCTGAAGTACGTCAAGCTGAAGCACACTACAGTAGTATGCCGAGCATGTCGTCACCTGGAGTCACCAGCACAACCCACTGTTCGCCCCATGCGCGAGTCCCCTCACGATGGTGCACGCACTGCCAGGACCTGCCCACCGCCAACAAGACACCATGGCATTGCATGTGCGATTCAAACGGGCGCCAAGGTGTGTGAGAGTAGGCAACGCATCGCGTGGCTGGCACCCAACGGCTTTTGAAATATTCATATGACAGCAGCGCCATGCATGCACGCTGCTTTGCTCTGCTGCCTAGCTGCACACTGCATGCCTCGCCCACAGCATACCATACACCAATGCACGGCGATGTCACATACATCATCACAGTGACTGCAGCATGCTTCACCTTGGGGGAGCAAACGCAATGCTGTGCGCACTGCTGCTGCGATGCTGCACAGCGCCTGCGCCGCGACTGCTGTCCGAGTTGGTACCAGTGTCCAGCTTTGCTCAGCTGCTCCGAGCTCCGTTCACGCCTGCACGCTGCTCAGCAGCAAGACATCACCGCTGCCTGGTGTCGCGGCGAAGCTGCGGGTGTCTCCTCGCATTGACGGCCGCGCGTGTGGTCATCGCGGCTCCGTCCAATGGCACCCCCACACTGCTGCCGAACACTGTGTGGCACAGTGTGCTGTATTACTCAGCAGCTGCTGTGTGGCGCGCAGTCGCTGCGGCAACGGCACTCCTTGGCTGCTCAGCAGATGCTGAAGCCACCGCCTGTGAGCTGCTCGCCATGTTGCTCAGCGGCTCTGCGGGCCGCGGCAAATCACCATCCAGCGCCCGACAACCGCAGGAGCAGCTGCTGCCATGGTGCTGCTCTGCGGCACAAACCAGCTAGCACACTGGGCATTGTGCTGCTGCATGCAGCTGCTGAGCCGCAAGTGATGACTGCCGTTGAAGCAGCAGCCGCGCAACTTTCACTTCAAGAGGGTGCAGTGCTGCAGTCGCAGTGGCGGCATTGCCTGCAGCGGCGAAGCTCTGCCAGTGCGCTAGATGCTTGAGCATGCCACTACAGTACTAGTAACTGCACTAGCACCCTGTGTCAGCAAGCGGCGCTGGCACGTCAATGGCAAAGGCTAGCACGGCTGGCCCCACCGCCACCACTGCGGCACTGGTGCTGGCAACCCCACCATGACACTGCTGCTCGCAAACCTAAGGTGTAATGCCCGGGTAATGATCAGCCTGAGGCCCACTGGCAACAGCACTGCGGCAGCTGCAGAACTCAGCCGCTGCTGTGGCAGCACTAGTGCATGTGTCACAAGAGGTCTAACAGCTTTGCTTGGCAGCTCGGCTCAGTGCGCATCACGCATCACCTCGTGTTGCTCGTCCCGCGCCTCTGAATTGCTGACACGCACCGCCCTCAGGCCGCTGCTGAGCAGCAACGTCAGCAGCCAACAGCACGCCGGCAGCAGCTGCCGCACTTTCTACTGCTGAGCACTTGTCGCTCGGCGAGCCCGCAGTGCCACCCCCGCTGAGACACCAGGTCCTGCTGTCGTTGCCGCTGCTGAGCACCACTAGTGTTGCTGAGCACTGCACCTGTGCGTCGCGCTGCGGCGCGCTAGCGCACCGCCACACTGCGCCCAGCTTCTGCTGCAGCAGCAGCTGCTGCTGAGCACCGCTGCCAGGTACCGCAGCAGCGCACTTCACCGCCGGCTGTCTCCGTCGCCGGCGCCACCGGCGCGAGCCAGCTGCAAAGCGCGCGCCACCACCTGCTCCACATCCCGCTGGCACGCCTCGCCCTGCTGCTCAAAGTAGCCGCACAGCTGTGACTGCACCGCCTGCGCCGCAGCCGCCGCGTCCGCGTCCACCGGCACCGCCACCGCGCGCAGCATGTTGCTCATCGGCACCAGCACACGCACAACTTCAATTCCCGCTTGGACTTCTGATTGCTGTGCTCCGCCGGCGTTGAAGTGCGTGCCGCTGCCGCTGGTGGCGACGCCGGTGGCGGTGGCACCGGCGCCACCGACGGCGATCACTGCCCATTCACCCTGCCCAGGCGCGGGCAGTTGCAGGCCGGCGTTCCCGCCGCTTCGCTGCTGCTGAGCACCAGTGTGCTGCTGAGCACCCATCCCGCCGCTCTCCCGCCCCCGCGCCCGCCCCTTCCGGCGCTCCACCTCATACTTCATCTGTGAAGTTGTGCACGTCTCGAAGAACGCCTGCAGCATGGCGCGCCAAAAGGCGGCGACGCCCGCTCCGCGCGCCCCTTCTATTTTTTCGATGATTGCGGTACGCTGTCGAAGGGTGGTGACCTCTACGGGGGCTTCGAGAGGGGCTGGTTGGTCCCGCGGCTGGGCATAGGAATCGCCGTGGAGCCACAGGCTCAGCAGCGCAAAGACGCGCCCGCTGCCGCTGCCGCTGCCGCCGCCGTGACCTTGTGGCCAGTTTCGAGTGCTGCCGATGCGCGCGCCCGCACCGCTCGTTGCGCCAGCCGCTGCTTCCGCTGCCGCTGCTGGTGGAGTGTGTAAGCCAGCTACGGCAGCCGCCGCCGTCCCAGGCGGCGCCGCCATCGCCGCAGCAGCAATAGTCGTAGTCGAAGTAGGCACAGTTGAAGTAGATGATGTTGTAGCCTCACCGGCCGCGCGTGTGGCGGCGAGCGAACGCGCAAGCGGCTCCCCCAACTGCGTCCCCAACATACCTCTGTCCCTGAGTGCGGTGACGCTGGCGGCGACAGCGGTCTGCTGAGCATGAATGATGACGGAAGCGCCAGTTCCCGGGTCCTGTACTGTGCTCAGCGCTGCCAGCGCATCCTGCGGCCACGGGAATGCAGCAGCAGTGCATGGTGATGAACAAAAGGTGTGAGTGAGCTTGCGCTGTGAGACCCTGGCTTGGCAAGGCAGCGGTGTGGCATTTTATAGCAGTACTGCGGCCAGGGGGGTGCAGCAGCAGTGTATTGTGGACGAGCTTGTGCTGTTGCCGCTGCGTGCATTCAGAAGTTGGCAACGCTTGAAAACCACTCTCATTTTTGCGAACAAGTATTAGGTATACTCTTAGCAGCAGCGCCTGTGTCTCCACCTGCTGTTGCAGCAGCGGCACGTGGCTGTTGTCTTCCGGGTCCCCCGCTCTTTCAAATGGCAGCGTGTCGCTTGAAGCGGTCACACACAGCCGCTGCATGCACGCAGAAGTCGGCGAGTTACACCACACTTTTTCACACCAACAGTACTTAAAATTGCAGCCCCGCGCGGCCCGCCACCCCCACTTGCGGCTGCAGCAGCGGCACGTGGCTGATGTACACCCCGCCCATGTCAGACAGCAGCGTGCCGCTCGTGATGGTCACCGCGGACGCCCGCGCTCACGCAAAAGTCGGTTACGTCAGTTACACACCACTTTATGCTCAAAACTTGTACTTCGAAGTAAGTGCAGCCCCCTCTCACCCCCACCTGCGGCTGCAGCAGCGGCACGTGGCTGATGTACACCCCGCCCATGTCAAACAGCAGCGTGTCACTCGTGATGGTCACTGCGGACGCGCGTGCGTCCGCGCGCACACAAAAGTCGGTTACGTCAGTTACGCCCGCGCGCAGCAGCGCGGGCGCGTGGCGGCGCAGCAGCGCGCGCATGCCATGGCGCGACACCACATAGGCGCCCAGCCCCCAGGCAACATAGTCGTGGCCTCCGCAGGGGCTGCGGCGCGAGTAGAGGAGAGGGGGGTGGGATGCCACGGCCCGCGCCATGTCGGCGATTTTCGGCGTGCTGAAGATGATGGAGGACACCTGGGGGGAGGGGCGGGGGGGGGAGTGGAAAACGCTTCAGTTCAGGTTGAGTGGGCGTTAGTGCAGTTGACGCGCGGCGGCTTTTCGGTCGTTAGAGGGGGAAAAGGACACACAGGGGGAAAGTAGAAATCATTACTGGGTGTGGGCCAGGTGGAGGCAACGGCAGCAAGAGCATACTTCTTGAAGGACCACAGCGGGCATTACTCTGAATTTCTGGAGGGGAAAGGGGGCCGCGGGGCAAGTCATCCAGGTAAACAGGCAGAGTGCAAGCGCATCACACTGAGTGTTGCTTCAGGCTCTTTGAGGCCGTGAGGGGGGGGGGGGGGTGGGGGGGGGGGGGGGGGCGGTTG
>JAULBY010019167.1:0-19443 GCA_032358315.1 Ophiocytium majus | reverse complement strand
GGCCGCAAAATGCGCAGGACCAGCCGTAATGCATGCGCGTGTGTTGCCTGAGCCCCATAGGCCCTTGGAAGACTCTTTCCCTATTGACTTTACCCCTCCCCCTACAAGGTTTTAACTGGGCGTCCCTAACTGCTTTCCCCCCCCGGTTTTAACTGGCAAATCCTATTACCTTTAGGGAAAGAGGAATAGGCACTAGACGGTACTAGGAGCACCTCGAAGTATATGACACTTCTGAAGTATATACTGCTGCAGTAGTACTATGAAGCCACATGAGCCATGTACTTCACTTGTATCAACCTGAAGGACCACAGCCACTGACGGTCCTCTGGTGCTGGCAGGGTAGCACTGGTCCTCATGTGCAACCGCACTCGCTAGCGTTATTTTACACTAGTATATACTTCTTGAAGTAGGCAGTTTCGTTGGACTGTGCCACACGTGCCCCCATGTCTCTGGGCTAGTGTACCAACTTCACATGCCCTCATGTCTCGATGACTAGTACACCAACTTCAATGTGCCTACTCTCACTCGAAGTTTCCGTGTGTGGGGGTGCCTTGCTGAGCCTTCATAGTTTCACTCCTGTGAAGGTCCCCTAGAGCAGCTCCCACTGTGCATACATTTGTCCAGCAACTTTCTTGTGTCACGGCGGCAGTGCATTGCCTGCCAAAGTGGCGCAGCCGACTGCCCATGCGCCATCCGCACTCACTGCGTGCGCATGTGCCGCCGCTCACCAGCCGGCCAGCCGCCACATGAGTGCACAGGGCTTATGACAACCGCCACGCTGCTGTTGGCACACTGTAGGCGCACGCGCTCGAGTCACACCGTAACTTCAACTTGTGCAACCTCAACAGTTGTGCTGAGTGTTGTGCTTGTGTGTCTGTGTGTGTGTGTGTTCATGAGTCCTCGGCCTGCGGCTCATGGTCTCGCTTAAAATTTACGCTTGACACTCTTTTGGCTCAAGCCCTCGAGAACCGTCTCTCACAGGGTGGCCCTCTGCCACTGGCACGCCAGACAGCACGTGTCACCCTGTGCCCGGCAGACAATGTGCTTCACACTCCCACACTACTGGTAGCGTCCCTGCCCACTCTAAAGGCAATGAACATGGTAACACCCTGGTGATTACCTTTTGCCCTGGCGCTTAACCTTTTGCCCTGGCGCTTAACCTTTTCGCCCTGGCAATTAACCTTTGGGCCTGGTGATGAACCTTTTGCCCTGGTAGTTGGCCTTTGCCCTGACCATGAACCTTTTGCCCCTGGTGGTTAACCTTTGGCCCTGGCAACTAACCTTTTGCCCTGGCGATTAACCTTTCGCCCTGGCGGTCAACCTTTGTCCTTGGCCGTCACACACTGTGTGCGTAGGTTCTACTACAACCCTGACTTGGACGTGCGCGTGACGTTCATAGGCTGGTTTGGGTCGCGCGGCACCATGTTCCATGGGTCGTTCCTGCGCGCGGCCATGAACGACACACAGGCAAGGCGCCGCCTGCGCATTCTCACCAGCAAAAGCCAACTGCGTTAATGTGTTTGTGCCCTCATTGTAGTAGTATGGAGCAGTGCCTGCGGGCTGGCGTATGTTGGTGGCACAAGCACCCATTGCAGCACATCAGAGCAGCAACCCAGCGCAGGACCCTGTGCCACTGAAAGTGCACTGGAAAAATGAGGTGACGCGCGCACGCGCAAGTGTGTTGTTGCGTGTGCTCAACAGCAAGTGGTGCACGCGGACATGTGTGCCTGCTCAGCATCAGGCAGCTTTGCATGCCAGAGTGCCGAACACCGCTGCATATCGCACCGCTGTCCCTGTGGATGAAACATGTTCCCTGTCGAAGACACATGTGTGCAGCTCTCACCACCTGGGGCGCAGCGGTTGCAGTGGCCAGTGCCGACCAACTCCTTACTGCACAGCGTCTGCTAGTAGAACCCCACCACTGCTGCTGCTGGTGCCGACCAGCTCAGCCCCACCGCACATCGCTTACGCTGCCACTGCTGCTGCGGCCGCCGCCGCTGCTGCGGCCGCTGCCGCTGCTGCTGCTGCTGCTGCTGCCACTGCTGTCGCCGCTGCCACTGCCGCTGCTGCTGCCACTGCCACTGCTGCTGCCGCCGCCACCGCTGCTGCCGCCGCCACTGCTACCACTGCTGCTGCTGCGCTCTGCCTCTGCCGCCACCGCCGCGCCCGCCACCCTTGCTGCTGAGCACTACAGTCTGCTCAGCAGCTCTGCGCCCCCGCCAAGTGCCGCCCCGACGCCGCGCCCGCCTTCCAGCAGCTGCTGCCCATCGCCAGCTTTGTCGCCGACGGCTGGCTCGCGGCCCTTCGCCCCACACACGTCATCATGAACTGCGGCCACTGGAAGGGCTGCGGGACGGAGGCCTCCCTCGGGGACCTGGCCGCCGCCGCAGTGCGTGCGCTCGCGCCGCAGGGCTTCCCCGCCCGAAACCTGATCTGGAAAACAACGACGATACCGCAGGCCGGCCCGCCGAAAGTGACGCCGCCGGGCGAGCAGGGGTTTAGGGCGGCGGGGGCGAGGGTGCTGGCGGCCCACCGCATCACGGGGCAGTACCGCGCGCTGGTGACGGGCAGCATTGCGCAGGAGCGGGCGGCCGCGAAGGCGCGGAAGGCCGGGGGGGACGATGCGGCGGCGGAGGCGGCGGCCGCCAAGGTGAAGTTGGGGCGCCACGATGGCACCATGGCGGTGGCCGCCGTGTACAGGGACGACCTGCACTTGAGCCCGGCGGTGTACGCGGCGCTGAACACTGCGCTGCTCAACATGGTGGCGGACCCAGGGCACAGTTCATGAACGGTCCATGGGGTGTGTGTGTTCATCCTCCATGAAGTGTGTGATTCATGAGGCCCATGAACATCTCCGGTGGAGGCGCCAGCACATGGTACGGCACCTTGGCGGCGCGTCGACGGGCTGCAGTGGCTGGCAGCACGTGGCTGTGATGTGCAAGCGCGCGTGCATGGTGCTGTGCCGGCCAGGTGTGTGTGGGCGCGGCAGCAACGTTTTGCAGCAGATGAGCATGGGAGCAGCTTCCGCAGCACGTTTTGCGCTGTCACACACGGCGCACATGCCGCTGTGTCCAGGCAGCGCCATGCTCTAGATGTGCCAGAGTGTGCGCTACTTTTTGTCACTCATGGCGCAGCAGTCTTGATTGGCCACCCGAGCCGCACTGTTGTTCGTGGGTACTGTCCTCCCCCCCCTTTTCACAGAGGGGGACTGTAGCACAGCACATGGCTGCCCCTGCAGCTGCAGCTGCCGCCAGTTGTGCCGCTCAGCCAATACTGCTAAGCTCAACTGCTGCTGCTTTTGAGAGCACCACAGTAGCAGTACCTGCCACTGCAGCTGAGACCCCTGGGGGTCACCGCAGTGTAGAGCACTTGCAGTCACTGCCCCTGCCGCGCTATGTTCTGCCCTGCACCCAGAGAAGTGCACATGGTGTAATGCTGTGCCGGCATGTGCTGTGCAGAAGGGGCCCAGTCTGATCCTTCCTAGGGCCTTGAATGCAGCCGCTGCCACTGCACCAACACTACAGTAGTGTGCTCTGCCAGCAGAGTACGCAGCATGCCGCCTGTAGGTGCAGGTGCAGAGCACCTGCTGCTTGTCTTCGGCAGTGTTGATGATGGACAGCCTACTACACACGTGGTAAGGTGCGCCGTGGGTGGGACTGATGATGTTTGAGCTCAACTGATGTTGCGTTGGCAGTCATACATCTGTGCGCTCTGCACCTGGTCATATGCCTTTACTGCTGTCAGTTCCTCGCCATGCTGTACTTGCATTAACTTTTGTTGAACACTCTTGGGGGCGCGGGAAGTCCTGTGCAATGGTGTGCGCATGTCCAGAAAAAGGATGACCAAACACTTGTTTGCAGACATCAGTATGTCCCCTGTTGCTAGCCAGCACGATGGCGATGCTCAGAGATGTGCACTTCAATATATTAGTGACTAGCGCATTCAATGGCATCGCTGCAGCACTCCTCTTTCGGGTTACACGGTGCGTGTCGAAGTTCGCTTGAGGTGCAGGGAGCCCTGTTTCGCAAGGTAATTCTGCTACACGGCAATGGCAACCTCATTGCAACACAGCGCTTCACCATGCGGCCGCTTTGGACGCCTCGGGCACGGATAATGTTGGTGAAAATTAAGCTGCTGAGCACTGGCTGTTGCTGCTGCTCACTCTGACAGACTTGTCCCTGTATTGTCATTGCAGTTGCACTGTTATGTCACTGCACAACTCCAAATTAAAAAATGCGCGCAGCGACTGGAGGAAAGGAGTAGTTGTGTAGCAGACCGCATGTCGCGTTGCGCACTATACCACATAGGGTTGCAAAAAAGGTTTATGTGGCGACGATATACGGCGTATATCCGTAAAAACGTACATGCCAGTTTTTTCGCTACTGGTACCTGTCTGATTTTCGGGTTACGACACGCATCGTGTGCAAAGGGCTTTCCGCGCCCTAAGCGGAGTTTAATAAAAGTACACACACAACTCAATTGATCCTGCACTGAACACACCAAACAGCACATGGCTCTCCGCGTGGCGGTAACCTCTAGGGCGCTTAGTGCGGGGGGCGCCAGGCTGAGAGCATCTGGTGCTGCCGCCCTGGCCAGTGCGCGCCTGTCTTCTAGCAGCTCGGGTCCTGGATCTAAGCCGCCCCACACACAGCGGGAGCAGCAACAGTCAAAGCAGCCGGAGCAGGAACAAGAGAAACGATGGCAGCTACTGCCGAAGCTGGACGCGGACCGGGGCCATCTTTCCGACATCAACAAGACCAAAAAAATCTTCGTTGCGGCGCAATCGCTCACCCCCCCTGCCGACCTCCGACTGAGTCCGTACCTGCCTGAGGTCGCGGTGGATTGCTTGAGCGGCGAGAACGGTGTAGTACTGCTCAAGGAGCTGCAGGGGAGTGTCACGCTGCTTGGTGTGAGCCTCAAGCAGTTTGGATTCGCCATGCTGCCCAGCTGGATGGATGCCATGAAAGCTGCTCACCCCAGCGCCAAGACAGCTCGGCTGAGCTTAGCGGAGGGGCTAGTGGTGTCCTTCCTGAAGCCGTTGCTGCTGTGGGATATGCGCAGGAACGTGTCACCGGAGCTGCAGCCGCATGTGTACGTGCTCTTTGGCGATGCCGAGGACGTCCGCATTGCTCTTGACCTCAAGAACGCCGTCACGGGCTATGTGTTTTTGGTGGACAGGGCAGGGCGCGTGCGCTGGCGGGCCTGCGGCAGTGCCACGGACCAGGAGGTGCAGTCCATGCTCTCCTGCTATCAGCAGCTGCTGATGGAGCCAGTCAGTAGCAAGCCACCACGTCCACGTAAGCGTACTTAAATACATGTGTTACTGGGGATGGTGTGTGGGCGGGCGTGGAATCTCTGTTGTGCTGGTGCGGCTTGTGTCAGTGCAAGCTTGCAGCCACCCAGTACGGTGTGGAGTAAGCATGGATTGCTGATGCGCTTCACTTATCATGGCTCCTTTTGCATGCATGCACCTACCCATGTGGACAGCGTAGCCAGTGCCTACACAAAAGAGCACCATGCCCAGATGTGAGCCACCGACACTGCTACAGAAGATCAGCCAGTGCTCGCAAGTTTGAAATTCCCTGTTTTGCAATTTTAAAAAGCCGGTCCAGGAGTGTGGTATAAATGACACAGGGACATGCAGACGTAGCAGCGGCAGGCTGTGGTGATTTGCGGCAGCTTAGCTTTGCCCACTTGCAGTTAATTTCGCAATACGCGTTAAAGCAAGGCAGTTCAACAGCTGTCCCTCAACGTGCCATCGTTGGTTGCCGCCTAAAAAGTCAAATTAATGATCGCCACGTCCACTTTACACCACCTGCGACCTACAACAGTGGCCACTACTAGTAGTTGCAAATCATGGCACAGCAGGCGAGTCACACCAGCAAGTGCAACACAACTGGTTGGCGAGCATGTGCTAGCATCAGCCGACCACAAGTCTTGGCTCAGACGAGTCAGACGTGCAGAGCTGCATTGCAAGCTGGAGCATGCCCCCCGTGTGGGCATGCACACCCGAGTGCAGAGTGCACGTGCCTGGATATACTCGAAGTACGTACCGGCACATATACATGTGGTACATGCTTCAAAGTAACAGCACATGTGTGTGCACCATGCATCGGCTCGATGTTGTAGACATGCTATCGCCTCAATCCCGTGTAGTGTTCCTGTGTTGATGCTGTGCGGGCTGACAAAAGTGCTTGCTCTGAACATCTGCATCAAGTACAACATAACCATGTTCGTCGCAAGGCACTGCATGCATGAACAAGGCAACTCACCGGGGCATGAATAATGTGTGGTTCCGCAACAAACCAATGGTATTTACATGGCCAAAAGTGCGGCTACTGGATATCAGGTGCCGCAGCAGCTCTTTGTTCCAGCTCGCGCAGACTGCGCTGTATGGATTCTTCCTGCTCCTGTGTCAAGCCAGCGCGCAAAGACCTGTTGTGGTCCTGCAGTGTTTCTGCCTGCGTCTGCAGGTTGGATGCATGAGCCTTGAGCGTCTGCAGCAGCGGCAGCATGGACTCTCCCAGCAGGCTCACCAGGCTTTTACTGTACACTGCTGAGCAGTACAGCTGCTCCAGCAGGTCCTCGTGTCCTGTTGCTGCACCTGCTTCGCCCACCAGTCCCCCATGCTGCTGCAGCGCAGTCAGGTACGCCGTGCGCTCCTCCTGGAACAGCGTGTTCTGCAGACCACACAGGACGTGCAGAGCGTCCGACAACGGAACTGTGGACCCACCCTGTGCCGACTGTATCCACAGTGGTATGCTCTTGCCGGCCCCTTGTGATGGCGCTGATGGTTGTTTTGAGGCATCCGCGGTGCTATGCTGGTGGCTGTTGGTGTATGGCGCTCCAGCTGGAGGAGACACCCCTCCTGTTCCGCTCTGAAAGGCGGTAACCTCTATCTTGCCCACTTTATGACCGTCCTGCTGGAAGACTGCGAATATGAGGCCAACAAAGCCTGGATCCAGTTGCTGATACTGCGTCTGTGTCTTCACATCCACATGGCTGGGAAAAACTGTGATGGCAGGGTGGCTGTGGTACCAGCCGCACACGCGCACTTCCTTGCCCAGCCTCTTTGACATGTTCTGCATCAAGTGCAGCAGACAAAGCAGTGTCACCAGCATTGGTTATAAGAACAACACAGTGGGCTAAATAATGTACTACTGGAGCACATGATAATCATGGTGCGGCGTGAGCAGGCAGCAACTGCTGAAATGTGTGCGAGCGAGGCATGCCCACCTGGTCCTGCACACCCAGTAATAGTGCAAACCTCAGCATTTTGACGTTGCTAGACACAGCAGCCCGACACAAAAAGGTCAGTACTGCTCGGACACAAGAAGGCAGCGCTATGTATGTACCGGTACCTGCGGCTAGCACCTCCACAATGCTACTCTGGTAGGTGCACTGCTGCAGCACAATGCTGCACCGTACTGGTGGCAACTGAGCATAACGCGCCCGCCCCCTGCCCCCCCACCCTTCATTGTTACTTGCCGCATACATATGCCGCACACCCTGTGCGCTGTGATACCAGGGTAGGATAAATAAGCCCCCCCCCCTTCTGACAACATGAAACGCGATGCCCCCAAAAAATGGCCACCAGGCTAAGCTCAATCAACGTTGCTCACGGTATTCCACACGGCAATTGCTATAAATATTCACCGTTGTTAGTAGCGCTCTCACCTCAGCCGCCGTTGATGCAGCCGCCAGCTGCAGGGGGCTGACCTCGCACCTGTCCGGCTGCTTGTCCGTGCGGGTGAGCACCATGACATGCTCCACAGTCACCGTTAAGCTGCAAGCAGGAGCAGCAATCGCAGCCCCATTGGGTCTGGCACCTCTGCGGTATTGTGCTGCACTGGAGTCTGCTGCTGGTGCATCCCAAGGCATGCTTGGCAACTTGGCAAGCAAGGCTCTCACCTGTCGGCAGTATCATCCCAGCTCCCCAGCAGTAGACCTAAGATCTCAGCCTTGCTGGTTGAGAAAGCATGGCTGGTGCAGGCCAGAAAAGCCTGCCAGGTCAGCACGCAGGAGCTCAGCGACATCTTCAGCCACAACGGCTTCAGCAACAGCGCCTGGGCTTCCGTCAGCTACTTGAGCACTCCTTTGAAGAACGGGGTCCCAGGAGCCCCTTTCCTCCCGCCAAGTCGCGCAAATACGCGTCTTTGCAGCACTGGTGGGCAAGGAAGGTGCCACAAGGGTGGTTAGGGGGTGCCCGCAGCTCAGCTCGTCAGCGATGCACCACGTGTGTGTTCAGTGATCCCAAATTCATCTTTCTCTCGCCAACTTAGACTTGTTCGTTCAATTCTTTCTCTAGATTTGTGTGTACACACACGTCTCCCGCGCCGCAGACATCGCGTAGCTGGTGCTGGTGAGGATCCTGGGGAAAGGTGGCTGTAGCTGACTACCAGTATTGCCTGTACTGCATGCTCTATGCCCGAGGCCAGGGTGCAGCCGCAGTTGCAGCCGGCCAAGCAGCGTGCATCGTCCGCCCCTAAGGCAGGCTCTGCCGCCGCCGCTGCCGCAGCAGCGGCAGTGACATTGACCCCCGTGTATGGGTGTTACGATGATACGGGCAGAGGCAGCGGGCCGGTGTGCTCCCTGCTGGAGGTGGGAGACGTGACGATCCTGCTGGACTGTGGATGGGACATCAACTTCGATGAGAACCTGCTGGCGCCTTTGGCGGCGGTGGTGTCGAGAGTGGACCTGGTTCTGATTTCCCATGCGGACCTGGAGCATATTGGTGGTCTGCCCTATGCAGTCGGCAAACTTGGCCTGCGCGCACCAGTGTTTGCGACGTTGCCAACCTTGAAGATGGGGCAGATGACGGTGTACGACGCACACCAGATGCGATCGCTGGAGTCTCATGGCGGCTTCAAGGTGAGCAGCAGCAGCAGTACCTCAGTACCTAGCAGTAGCCACATCAAACAGCGACTCACTAAAACCAGGAAGCTTAGTGGCGGTCGCAGCATCAGCAAGAGCAAGAGGAGAGGGAGGAAAAGCAGCATAGGCAGCAGCAGCAGCACTGGGAACACATTGCAAACTTGATGCACATGGCATATGTTACAGCAGCCGGCGCGCCTTTTAAAATTGCAGTGTGTGTCAACGCTCTCCTGTACAGCTGGGGTGTCACCCGCACTTCCCACTGCTGGCTGTGTGTACACTCGCGATTTAGTGCGCTTTGATTTGATGCGGTATGCGATTAAGTGTGGGCTCCTGAACCCTGCTACCGACCACATGCTTGTTATAATAATATGTACACAATACAACATGATTTTGTGCAGGTCTCGCTTTAAGTGCTGGGTACGAGGGGTTGACACCACCCCGCACTGACATTGTGAGTGCCCTGTACTTGCAAAGCACACGTATAAATTGCACCACTTGGTATCTGCGCTCTCTTTGCTGCTGCCCATGACAGACATTCACGCTGGACGACGTGGATGCTGCATTTGAGCGCTTCAAACCTCTCAAGTACAGCCAGCACCTCAGATTCAGTGAGGGGAGCAGGGGCGCAGGCGTCACCATCACACCGTACGCAGCAGGGCACATCATTGGCAGCAGCCTGTGGCGCATCTGCTGGCAGACAGATGACAACGACATAGTTTATGCAGTGTGCTTCAACCACAGACGTGAGGAGCACTTAAATGGTGGAGCTCTGGAGACACTCAGCCGGCCAAGTATCATGATCACGGTGAGTGACTCTGTTTGCAAGCGCGTAATTGCATTCTTGCAGCACACGAGTGTCCGCACCTTACCCGGGTTTGCCCTATGCTTTTGCAATGTGCAGGATGCACACCAGGCACTGACAGTACAGCCAAAGCCTGGGCGCAAGCGTGCCGCAGATCTGATTGAGCTCATCATGAGCACTGTCAGAAAAGGTGGCAATGTGCTGCTGCCCTGCGACACTGCTGGCCGGGTGCTGGAACTGCTGCTTCTGCTGGAACACCACTGGACTCGCAAAAAGCTGGGCACCTACCCACTGGTGCTGCTACACAGGCAAGCGAGTGTTACGAAAGCTCATGCGCATCACAATTTGGTAGCTCATCAGTGGATGTCAGCTTGGACTGAAATGAGCACTTGCAACAGACAGGAGCAGGCCCCGTTTGAGAAATGCCACGAGTGGCCACTTGCGGAAGTCATGCTTATCCTGCATGCTGGCACAAGCACCATGCCTTTATTGGCACACCAAGTGAGCGGGTGTGATAATGAAACCGTCGGTTGTCTCTCCGTGTTCGGTGCACCTTGCCGCAGCATGGCTTTCAACACTGGCGAGTTTGCCAAGAGCCAGCTGGAGTGGATGAGCGATGCCATCTCGCGGCAGTTTGACCTGCAGCGGTCAAACCCATTTGAGATGCGCCATGTTGCCATGGCACACTCACTTGAGGAGCTTCAGGCACTGGGCACTGGGCCCATGGTGGTTCTGGCAACTGACCTGTCGCTGGACTTTGGCTTTGCCAAGGCGCTGCTGTTGGCATGGGCCGCAGACTCACTCAACCTCGTGCTGCTGACACAAAGGGGGCATGGCGACAGCGTGGCGCGGGAGTTGCTGCGTGGAGTGTCACAGCAGCAGGCGCAGCGGGCACACGGCTCCACCACCACGGGGCAAGGCGGCACTGTTGGCCCTGCTGTGCAACAGCAAGTGCAGCGAGTGGTGGTCGAGGTGGGACAATATGCATGCTCTCTGCCGGTGTGTGCGAGCTCACATGCTGGTGGTCCTGCCACCATGCTGGGACTATGCTGCATGTCTTTCGCATCTTCTGCTGCCGCACCTGGTCAGCAGTGTGGTTTACGCATTGGTCTTCACCGACTCGTGGCTGCAATGAGGTGCGATCTCATAGTCTGATTTGCAAATTGTGTGTGACGGTTGTGCAGGTTCCGGAGCGCATTCCGCTAGTGGGCGAGGAGCTCACTGCGCACCTGGAAGAGGAGGCGCGCCGCAGGCGACAGGTGACCCCCGCCACCTTACAACAACACTGCAGTAGCTGAAAAAGGTCTTCTTTCTTCGCAATGGTGCCCAGTTGGCACGTGCCATATGCGGCCCCTAAGTGCTCATAAGCTGCAGCTTGCATGTGTCTGGGAGAATAAAACAGTCACCATGTTAGCAGTAAGTGCCATAGTGCACGTCTCGTCCAAGTAACACTTACATCTGTCTTAATTCTGTTCTGCTTCCAGCAAGCACATGTTGTGCTGTCTATGGCATGCGCCAGCCCTTGGGCGTGCGGCAATGTGGTGCATTAATTCATGTGCTCTGCCATTGCATTGCCAAGTCTGTGCAACCCATGCCTAGCAGCAGTGCCATGTCTGCCATGGCTGTGAGTGGCATTTACGCCAGTGCTTGCGCCTCTGCCAACCAGTACCAAATGAGCATCAATAGTTTTGGCATCAGGTAGAGAGTTTGGGCCACGTCTGCTGTGGGCTGCACAGCAACAATGTAGTTATGGCATGCGCATGTGCACTGGTGTTGCGAGCATATGTTGTGGTGGAGCAGTCACCCTTGGTTGCCGGGGCTGGGATGGTGCTCTGCGCGGCAACAATGCGCCACAAGCCGCTGAGACGCACACATGGCCTGCTACACCGCACTGCAACCTTGCCATGACATGTTTTCCCCAGGCCGCGGAGGACGAAGAGCACAAAAGACAGGCAGAGGAGATGGAGAGGGGGCAGGTGATGGCTGATTCTGATGATGAAGATGAAGTCCCACAAAATCACGCCAATGGACAAGGTCACAAGCGCAGGCGCATGGTCAACGCCAGCCTCTTCAGCAAGTTCAGCAAGCCACAGCATCTCATGTTTGGCTTCCATGATGCCACAGTGGAGGTGGACGAGTATGGCGTGCGCGAGGCGGAGCCCATTGGGTGGCTGGCCATGTCCATGCAGGAGCGCAACGACACTTCGGGGTTGATTCATGAGGTGCGGGATACATCATGTGGTGCCTGACGTGCGGGTGGCTGTGGCAGCACCTTGTGCATGTCGCTGTGCTGACATACAGTGTCACTCGGCATGCAGCCCAGTGCACATGCCGACTCACTTGCCTTTGGTTTGAGCTTGCAACCAGCAGCACCGAAGTCACGTTGTGATGGCTTACTTGTTTGCTGTTGGTGCGAAACAGGCTGCTGGCCCTGGTGCTGCACACGCGTTGCTTGTCTAACCAGGACGGGTGACAGTTGAGGCCATTTGCTGGTGCTGCGCTCTGCAACGCGTGTTGTTACTGCCTTGTTCACAACTTGTCGTTGACAGTGCCCAGTTGCATGGTGTGTTGACACAGGAGGGCAAGCGGCGCCTACGTGAACAGCAGGCGGCGGCCGCAGCGCAGCTGGCAGACATGGCACTGCAGGCAGCAGGCATCAGCGATGGTGCAGAAGCGGTTGCAGCAGTGGCAGCCTCACAGACTGCGCTGAGCTCTGACAGCGCATTCTATGAGGACAGTGGAGTGCTGCCCAGCAAGGTGGTGGTGCAGGAGCGTGAGCTGGTGGTGCGCGCTCAAGTTGCCTTTGTGGACATGGAGGGCCTCAGCGATGGACGCTCCGTGAGAAACCTGCTGGCCACTGTGGGCCCGCGCCAGCTGGTACTGGTTGGCGGCAGTGCCAAGGCGGTCAATGCGTTGTCGGAGGATGCACGAGCACGCCATGTTTGCTCAACGGTGAGTGCGAGGTCGTACAACAATATGCTACAATGTGCTTGCCGAGTGGCAGCAGGCAGCACACAACAAGTGCACAGCTGCTGAGAGTTTGTTTGTGCGCCGGTGTTGTGTCAATCTGTGCCAACAGGTGTTTGCGCCCAAATCAGGTGACACGGTCAAGGTTGGCCTGGACACGGAGGTTTTCGATGTGCTGCTCCATGATTCATTGCATGCCAGCCTGCGGTGGCAGAGCCTCAAGGGTTATGAGCTGGCACAGGTGGACAGTGCTGTGGTGAAGGAGCTTGTGAGCAAGGCGCCTCCCATGCTGTTCCTGCCCAAGGTCAGTGCCACATTTCACTACCTCCATAACGTAAGCATGTGCGGCCAGCACTTGTGTGGTCTTCTTGGTCACCATTGTTGCACCCTGTTTTATTCCACACAAGTGGCTGCTGCGTGACCGTTTGATACCTGGTCCATTGCGTGCGGAATTCCTCTGCTGCTATATATTGCACCTGCCACGCATGACTCCAGTGATGTCCAAGCAGTATGATTATCTTTCCTGGTTTCTCTGAACCTTGGCCTGGCCGGCTTGTGTTTTGTGTCTGTTGGCACCAGGACCGCGAGGAAGGAGAGGCTGGGCGACCTGCTGTGTTTGTGAGCTTTGGGGACGTAGTGCTGACTCAGCTGAGCGCTGCCCTCAAGAAGGCTGGCATGAGCACTACCTTTGCAGCAGCGCGGCTTACTGTGGATGGCACGGTGGTGGTGACAAAGGACGCGGATGGCAGACTCAACATAGAGGGGCCGCTCAGTGACACATACTTTGCTGTGCGGAATATTGTGTACAAACAATACACGATAGTCGCATGAAGCGTGAAGCAGCACGAGACCGCCATTGTTTCTCTGCTGTGTGTGCTGCTGCACTTGCTGTGTCTTGCTTGGCTGTGACTGCCAAGCGCGCAAGCACCCTGCAAGTACACCTGCATCTTGCACCATATTTCCCCCTTCTGCAGTGCCAGTGGCTATGCTGCAGCACTCAAATGCGCATGTCTTCCGCTTCTGCTCTGCCACCTGTAACCCTCTGCTATATGTGCCACAGACAGCGCTGATCAAACAAACAATACAAATGACAATGAGATGCAGCAGCACAGCAGCGCCAGTTCCACTCGTGCCAGAGACTGCCGTGGTATTGTAGTAAAAAAAAGTTGTATTTTGTAAAGTGGCCGCTAAACGGGCCTACCTAGTTGTGCTGGCTTCTTGGGCGCAGTGCCATTGTCATTCGCCTTGAGCCTGTTGAGCTCACGCTGCAAAGCCTGCACTTGCGCTGCCCCTCCAGCCACCGAGCTGTTGGTCACGTCCTTGCAGCGCGCCGCAAACTGCAGCGAGTTGATGGTCTCAGGTGTGTTGTAATCGGCGGGGCTCGCGCACACAAACATGAGCGTCTTGCTGTTGCCACCCAGCGAGTCGCTCATCATCATGGTAAGAGGGTGGTTGCGGTAGGGGATGTGGGCAGAGCCAGAGGTGAGCGCGCCGATCACATCTCCCAGCGCGGACAGTGACTTGTTGATGCTCTGCGCCTCCTTTAGCTGGTCACCCGCCGCACCGGACTTGCCCACACGCTCCGACCCAGCCAAGTCAACCAGCGTCAGCTTGCCACGCACCACGCTGCCAGTATGTGTGTTGGTACTGCTGATGACCATGCTGCAGATGAGGTGCGAGCGCGATGAGTCAGAGTTCATCTGCGTGCTCGACACCGCGCGCCGGTCTGCTCCCGACTGTATGGCCTCCACCATATCCTTAACAGAGTTGGCTATCACCTCCACACCGCCTTCCACAACGACCAGACCTGTGCCGCTGTGCTCCGCCAGCTTGATAACCAGCTTGGTGGTGTCGCTGCGCTTGGCCTGCAGGTCGCGCAGGCCGTCCCTGTACAGCTCAAACATTGTCACACACACGTTGTAGCTGTACTGTCGCTGCCGCTCACGCAAAACGCGGAACAGCTCTCCCACCGCCCGCGGTGCAACACCAGCTCCTGGCCCGCACTCCCCCGTGTTTGTGTCCATGCCACCTCCCACGCCGCCTGCGCCAAACATGGTGTATGTCTTGCCGGAGCCTGCGGGCACACGGGTGGACAGGCGCGGTGTGAGGCTGGATGCGGTGCAGAGGCAGCAATACCACACATCGTTTGCTGCGTGCGCTAGCGGGCATGCAATTGTGTTAGTGTGCATACGATGTCTGCGCTCGCGCCCAATGCCAACCTGTTTGCCCATATGCAAATATGCACACGTTGTAGCCGTCCACTGCAGAGGTGACCAGGTAACCCGTGTCCTTGAAGATGGCCTCCTGTGTGTTGCCACCCGCCTCGGTGCCCGCCCACACCTGGTCAAAATCCCAAGTACGGTTGGTGCCGCTCTTGGAGTCCGCCACTACCACGCCCTGCTTCGCCTCGTTGGTGACTGCCTCCGCGCACTTGCGCTCCACCTCCTTAGAAGAAAATGGCCGCACACGCACGTACACACGGATTTTCCCCTTGAGGTCCTCCACCTTGTTGTGCAACTGCTTGCGCCGCTCCGTCTCCTGCGCCATGTACGCCTGCAGTCGCACATTTGCGGCTGCCATTGCGCGAGACGCCTCAATGACAGCGGCTGTCCGCTCGTGCTCCTCCACAGCGTCCTGCCTGGCCTGCGCGACACGCTGGGACTGTGCCTTGGCGGCGTCCCTGTCACTGGTGGCCTTGTGCAGGTCCATGGCGGCCTTCGCTTTGGCATTTGAGTACGCCTGGTGCAACTCCTGCAGGCGCCGCTTGAGCGTTGAAGAAAGCTCGCTGCGCTGTGCTGCACAGTCAGCATCGAACTTAGCTTGCTGGGTGCCAACCATGGACGATGCCGCCGCCACCAGCGCCTGACACTGGGTGATGCACTGGGACTCCTCGCTTGCACGCGCGTCCGCCTCTCGCCGCGCCGCGTCAGCAGCCTCCACAGCGCCGCTCTGAGTAGCCTCCATATCCGCTGCCAGCGCTGCTGTCTCCGCCGCCTTCTCCCGCAGCTCAGCCTCCAGAGTGCGTTCCACCTCCACAAGCTGCTCCATGTCCCCCTTGTGGCTGCTGACCTCGTCCGAAAGCTTGCTCTCCAGCTGCGCACACGACTGCATGGCTATGGCATGCGCGTCCTTGCTCCTGGCGCACTCGCTGATGGTCTCCTCCAGCTGTGCTTGCAACGCTGCCATGGCTCCCTCCTGGGCGGCAACAGCATCGCGATGTGCTGCCCGCTGGTGCTCCGTCTCCTCCTCGTGCCGCTTAAGCGCATCATGGAGGTGCTGCTGCAGCTTTGCAATGCGCTCCTCCCTCGCCTTTTCATCCTGCATCTGCTGAGCACCCAAATTGCTGGGTGGTGCACCGACAGCCCCGGCCGCATCTGCATGCCCTCCGCCATCACCGCCTGGCGATACTGCGCCGCCGCCGCCTGTGCCAGCTACAGGCTGGTCCTCCGGGCTAGTCAGCCAGCTCGGCTGCTGTGTCACTGATGTTCGCTGCTCAGGCGTACAGGGTGTGGTTGTTGCATGTGGTGACACTGCAGGTGGGGTTGTCGCCCTACCCTGAGCAGGCACTGCGGCAGCGCCCCCACTGGCGCGCTTGGGGCGCTGCTGCAGGATCCGGTTCAGCAGAGTGGCAACCACCGCGTCCTCCTCCACTCCCAGCTCCTGAGACAATGCTGCCAGATGCTTGCCAGCGTTGTCCAAAGTGCTGCGCAGCAATGCACCCAGTTGTGAAAGCCGAGCCGGTGCGCCGCGTCCGAGCAGGGCAACAACACGCGCGTATTGCGTTTGCTGCACGAGCCAGTGGTAGACAGCTGCCTGCTGTGCCCCGCCGGTGCCGCCAGCGGCCAGGCATTGAGCCCGAAGCTGAGTGACACTCCACAACAAGTCCTTCTCCCACTGGCTCTCGCCTGTGTCCTGGTTGATGTGGTAAGGCTGCCCCGATGATGCGTCACGATGCCTCGTCCAGCGCTGCTGCCTGGCCTGCCGCTGCTGCTGGTGCTGCTCACCTCCAAACTCATCATCACCGGCGGCAGGACCTGCCAGACTATGTACAGGCCCGCTGGGCGCGTGAGAGTCGCCAAAGCTGTCCCGGCGCGCAAAAGTGGGCATGCCAGCGGCCGAGCCATGCTCCACGCTGGCAAGGTACTGCTCGCATGCACGCATGTTGGCCTGGCGTGCGTAGTCGACAGCTGTGTAGTTGTGGAAATCGCAGGTCGCGACCTTGGCACCTGCCCTAACCAGCTCCTGGCACAGCTCCACGTTACCGCTGCCCGCAGCATAGTGCAGCGGCGTGCAGCCATACGTGCGCTCCGTCACCTCCACTTGGCTGCCGGCTGCTAAGAATGCCCGTGCTGCTGCGACGTCCTGTGAATCGCTGTAGCACGCAAAGTGCAGTGCACATGCTCCCGCATCATTGACAGCGTTGATGTCCACACAGTCCTTCGCGAGGAGGAGGGGTACCAGGTCCTTTGCCTTATACTGGGTCGCGAATATGAGAATGGTGTTGCCATACCTGTCGAGGGGGAAAACAGTTGTTGCAGCATGTGAGCCATGCAGTTGTAATGCCAGCACGTGTGCTTGGGCGTCATCCACTGTATGCTATCAGCAGCCATTTGCATGTGCGTTGTACGCAGTGCAGGCCATTCATACCTGCAACATTTTTATCCCTGTCATGAGGCACACAAAGGCAAGCTGCACAAATTGAGCATCCAATGGACAAACTTTTGGTGGCTGCACGTGGCAGCGTGCATGCCATGTTGTGGTGGCCAGCAGATCTCAGCTGCTGTGCTGCTGCTCGTGCGGCTGCCGTGGCATTGCTGCTGCTTTGCCCCACCACAGAAAGGTTGGTGGCGGCTGCAGTCAAAGAAGAGTACCAGGCCGCCCCCACGCGACCGCCCTCAAGCATGCCGCTTATGACAGCGGGGAGAAGAGGGAAATGCTCGCAGCATGATCTCACAGCTACGGAGGTCAACGAGATAGCGCATGCTCTCGCTGCTGACAGCATCACTCACTGGTCCACTCCTGACAGCTCGGCCCCTGAAGACGTCTCCACAAGTCCGCGTACACGCGCATCGATGGCGGCATCACCCGCCCCATAGTACGGCAGGCACTCGAAAAGGGGACTGGTGGCCGCCTGTTGCTGGTGCCGCTGCTGTTGCTTGTGGCCGCGGTGGTGCTCATGGTGCTCTCCCTTGCTGTTGCCGCTGCGTTCCTTTTCCACCTCTGCTCCCGCCTTGACACTAATCGTCACCATTGCCGCCGCCAGGCGTCGTGCACCTACCTACCGACCGCAGCGCCTTCACACACACAAATTTAAACACAGTGTGGACACAGTGACAGTTACAAGCACCACCGCTAGACCCCGAGAGGGCGCAGGTTTGAAAAAAAATTTGTGTGTACACGGACACACACACACACACAGCCACAACCCCGCACTCAGCAGTCGGCTGCACTGTGCCAGCCGCGCCCAGCTGCATGGATTGGTGAGCCCGCACCAGCGGGCTCACAACGGAAGGCGCGGAGGGGGTGTGCGTGGATGGCTGCCGATGCTGCTGGCGCTGCTGCCGCCGGCCCAGCTGGCACTGCAGCGGCGACAGCAAGCGACGGCCCCGTTGCTGCCGCTGCTGCCCCACCCAACCAGTCTGGCGTGCAGGGCGTGATGCGGCAGCTGGCGGATGCAACGGGGCAGGCATGGGGTACACTTGGAGCGGCTGCTCGCAGCATGGAGAACGACACGGAGGCGAGTCGGTGCTTCACACGAGCACTGGCGCAGAACCCCCACAATGCTGAGGCGTTGACGGGGCTGGGAGACATCTGCAAGGCCCAGGGCAATTACCGCCAGGCGGTAGAGCTGTATCAGCGAGTCATCGAGTCCAACCCGGAAGATGGCGCTGCGTGGGCTGAGCTGGCCTATTGCTTCCTCATGCTCAACGAGCTGCAGAACAGCTACACCAGCTACCAACACGCCTTGTACCACATCAAAAACCCCAAAAATGCGCACCTCTGGTACGGCATTGGCCTGCTTTACAACCGCTATGGCAGCTACAACCACGCCATCGAGGCTTTCGACGCCTGCCTGAAAATGGATCCCAACTTCGAGCTGGTGCACGAGGTGCGCTTCAGGGTGGCCATCATCGCCAAAAAGCAGGGCAGGTTGGACGAGGCACTGGAGGTGTTACACGATGTGCTTTCTGCTGTGGATGACGCCAGCTGGAAGTGTGACGTCTGGAGCCAGATCGGGCACGTGTATGAGTTGAAACGGGATGTGCCTGCTGCAAAGAGCTCATACCTCAAAGCTCTCGATTACAACAAGGTGGGTGTGTGTGTCTATGTGTCTATGCACTGCTGCTATTGCACTGCACTGCGCATGATGTGCTGCGACCATTTTCATGGGTCTGCATATGTGCCATCGCGTGGAGCCGGTCATGATGAGGTGCTGTATGTGCGGCTGTTGCATTGCTGTCGCACAGAACCATGCTAAGGCGTTGCAGCAGCTGGGGTGGCTGCATTACAAGGATGAGGACGAGTTCAAGGTGGCCATGGAGTACCTGAAGCGGGCCACCGAGATTGACCCCAGGGATGGGCTGGGCTGGTACCTGCTGGGGCGCTGCTACATGGCGGCACAATCACATGAGTCTGCGTATGCTGCGTATGAGCAGGTGAGCTTGTGCTGGAACTTCACTCATGCCACTGTCGGCCAGGTTTGCCATCATGCCGCGAAGGTACAGATAAGAGACTTCTTTGGTGCTCATGGTTGTGTTGGCACCTCTGCAGTATTTCAGGAGGGAGATATTGATCAG
>JAULBY010019156.1:0-19445 GCA_032358315.1 Ophiocytium majus | reverse complement strand
CGCGGCGAGCTCGAGCGCGCGCGGGCGCGGAGCGGCGCAGCGGCGGCGGCGGAGTCTGCGCTGGAGGAGGCGGCGGAGGCGGCGTTAGGGAGCGCTGAGCAGCTGGCGGCGCTTGCGGCGGACAGGGAGGCGGCGGAGGCGGAGGCGACGCGGCTGCGGGGGGCGGTGGCGGAGCTGGAGGCTGCGCGCGACGCGCTGACGCATGACGTCGCGCAGGTGCGTGTTGCGGCGCTGGTATCAGCGGTGGCATGGCATAACAAGCAGTTGGTGGTTTGTGCGGCCGTTGGCAGCGGCAGCGGCTGGCGGTAGGTGTGGTAGGCAGCGGGATGGTGCAGTGCCGGCCTCAACGGTGGCGTGTTGTAGCAAGGAGCGATTGGCAGCCGGTGGTTTGTACGGCCGATGGCGACTGCAGTGGCTGGCGGTAGGTGCGGTAAGCAGCGGGAGCGTTGTGTGCTGCGCTGATAGGGAGGCAGCACGGCCGGGGGCAGGGGAGGCGTGTGCGGTGGTGGCTTGGTGAGGTGACGCAAGCGCTGTGGTCAGCGAGGGTGTGGCACAGGCAAGGGGCAGTACCAACCCAGTGTGGCGGCGGTAGGCGCTAGCTGGTCATCGGTGGCAGTAGTAGCTGCGCTGAATAGCACGGGCAGGTACGGACGGCGCTCAGTCAGGGTATAGCTGGTGCAGGTTTGGAGGTTCTTCTGCGAGGCCGGTTGGAGGGTATTGTACGTGAAGCTGTGGGCCGCGGAAAGGCGGCTGTGTAGATTGGCATTAGAGAGTGGGGCAGTGGTGGCCGACAGTCAAAGGCGGCAATTCACCGGTGCACGATGCTGACCAGGCAACAGCAGAGCGCATCCATAGTATGTGTTAGCAACGGAACAGTGCAGCGGCACACGGAGCATGTGGTCAGCAACAGCTGCAAGTAGCAGCAGCGGCCGCGCCGGCAGCAGCAGTAGCAGCTGGCTGGCGACAGGTGCTTTTTTCGGCAGTGGCGTACAGCGCCAGTGACTCTACAGCCGGGGACACTGACCGCACCACACGTGCAGCATTTCGCCAGCAGTTGCACGCCACCCTGCCCTACTACACACCCACACCCTCAACCACCCACACACCGACCCCTGCGAACGCAGCCCACTGGCAGGACCTGCCATCACGCCCACCACACCCGCCCGCACGCGACCCGCCTGTGTCGCATCTGCAGGCAGAGGAGGCCGCGGCGGCGGACGCGGCGGCGGCGGCGCAGGCGCTGGCGCGCGCGCACGCCACGGCCGTTGGCGCACAGAAAGAAGCGGAGCGCACACAGGCGGCGCTTGAGGCAGACCTGGCGGCACTGAGGGAGGAGCTGGCGGCGGCGCGGGAGGAGGCGAGGCGGCTGGCGGAGAGGCATGAGGAATCTGCGGCGAGGCTTGAGGAGCAGGTGCGCACCTGGTGTGGGTGTCGGAGTGTGATGTTCGCGCGGTTGTGTTGTGCCGGGCGTCGATTGTCGCAGACACCGGGGGGTTCTGGGGTGTTGAATCGCATACGGCTATCAGATGCCGCTCATCCAATGAACAGGGGCAGACTTGGGAGGTGGGGGTCTTATAATATGGTGGTGGGCGTATGCTCCGACGCCTATGGTAATGCTGAACTGCTGGCAGGACTTGCGCACCTGCTGCCAGCCCCAAGTAGTGTGCGCAGCTTCTGTGGCCTTGTGCCATCTGCTTTGCTGACAGCAGATGGTCTACTACTCTTGATCAGCGTGTGCGAGGTGACTGCTGAGCAGGACTGCTGTGGCCCTGCAGCCAGGCATTGCGTATGTCCTTTTGGCCAAGCATTGAGCTTACTTCAACTCAGATGTACAGTCCAAATGCATACACACACAGCACATGTATATTGGAAGTATGTATGTACTAGTAGTATGCAAGCATATATACTTCTGCCAGATGGCTCGCTCTAATCTGCATGTACAAGGTGGTAGCTGGCGCGGTGCATGATGCCTGCCTCTACTGCACTATGGCTATCGCTGCGTGCGGCGGTGGCTGACATGGTGCTGCGTGGCTGCGGTTACGTGCGTAACTGTAGGTGGAGGCGCAGGCGCGTGCTCAGCAGATGGCCGACGAGGACATGGACAGTGTCCGCGCTGCGCAGCTGCAAGAGGCGGACGCGCATGCCACCGCAGTCACCGAGCTGACAGCCCAGGTGAGCACCCCGGTTATACTTCTGAAGTATACTTCGAAGTACTTGAAGTATATACTTGAAGTATATACTTTCAGGCGTATTGGAAGTACATGGTTACAACTGGCTCATGCGTGCGCTACCGTTTGTGCAGCTCTGATGCGCATGCGCTGAGGCAGCAGGTAGCTGTTGGCGCAGCCCATGTATGTGCTGTGCGCGGCACCACGCGCCGGCATCCCTTAACGAGCCAGCACGGCTATGGCGGCGCGATGATTACGAACCCCAGGGTGCATGTGCAACCGTGTGACACCACCATCTCACGTCACAAAATACTGCTACACTGTACTGTACGGTAGACTACTAGTCCTGTACTGCTGCAGCGTACTGTTGGACTGGCAGCGCAACGCCCACACCATCCGGTCCATCAGCTGTGCTCCTGCCTTAGCATCTACTTGGAAGACACAGCAGCATCAACGCCTGCGCCCCCATCATGCCGCTGCGCCCCAAACAAACCTCCCCACCTCCACTGTCTCAACCGCACGCCACCAAAGTACTGAGCGGCGCGCGCGCACACAGATTGCATGCGCGCGCGCCACCGTGCAGCGCACTCACCAGCCGCCGCCACCACACTCACCACCGCTGCCCCTGATCCGTGCCCTCCCTCCCACCCGCAGCTGGAGGCTGCGCGTGGTGAGCGCGACGCCCTGCAGGCGCGCACCGACGACCTGCTCCGCTCCCTCGCAGCCGCCGACGCCGCAAGGGATGACGCCGACAGACGTGCCCTGGCGTCGAGCGCCGCGGCGCAGTGCAGCGATGCCGACGCGCGGGCGGCGGCTGCCGACGTGGCGGCAGAGGCGGCGGCGGCGGCGGCGGCGGCGCGTGATGCCGCGGACGCGCGTGCGTCGGAGTTGAGCTCGCAGCTGCAGGTGCGTTGTGTGGTGTGTGTGTGTGGGGGGGGAGAGGCGTGGGGTGCAGGCACATATTGCAGACACCCAGATTGTTCATATGGTGTTGCGAACCCACACCAGAACCGAAAGCGTGGACATACTACAGCAATATGGGTAACCTCTTCAGTGGGTAGCTGTGCAGTTGCTGCTGTAACAAAAAAGCGTGTCTGCTGTGAGTGTCTGCAGTCACTATGGGCGCCGTGCCCTCAACGCGCCCGCTTCTGCTGAACACAGGGCGGCTGTGCAAGGTTGCACCTGCAACACGCCAACCCTTCAATGGCTGCAGCCAGCCGCCGTATTTTGGTGCTGCACATGGCTCCCTGCCCACCGGCTGCTGAGCAGTCACGCGCCCATTGCAGCACCGGTGCTGAGCGCACCACCTGCACCCCACCACTCCCCCCTTGCAGGCTCTCACGGACGCACACGCGGCCGAGGTTAAGCGCCTGTCAGCGCGCACTGCGGCCCTGTCGCGGCAGCGCGACGCCGCTGCGAATGGCGCCGCGGCGCTGCAGAGGGAGCGGGACGCGGCGGCGGCAGCCGCGCAGGCGAGCGCTGAGCAGTTGCAGCAGGAGCTGCGTGCTCAGCAGGGGCGGTCGCGCGCGCTGGAGCGGGCGTTGCAGCGCGCTCAAGGTGTGGCCACGCTTGTGTGGGGGTCTGAAAGTGTTGGGGTGTTGTGTTGGCAATGCAGTGCACGCCGCGTGTTGACGATGGTTTTGCGAGGGTAGCGCGCGTCATGTGTGATGTAAGGGATTGTTGGTTTCGGGGTGTGACTGCTTTTCTAGCAGCCACAACTAGTCCTGTCCAAGATGGTGTAGAGAAAGTGACCACGGTTCACACATCCGCGCCACACTTCACACTTCTCTGCATGTGGCGCTGTCTAGGGCGTGCTTGTGAATATGGCAGTGCCAGGGGCTTGGGCGCCGGGTGCTGGCGCAGGGGGGGGGTGAGCGCTCTGCTCTGTTCGGCACAGCCCATAACATACCACATAACGTGCTGCATGTGGTGCGGTCCCAGCACGTGCTTGTGTGCATGGCAGCGCACGGGGCCTGGGGGCCGGGTGCTGGCCTAGGGGGTGGTGAGCGCGCTGCTGTGTCTGGCGCACTGACAGAGGACCTAGTAGTAGTACCCTGGCGGGTGGAACCCTAGCTTGATGGCAGATCAGACATACAGCCCACTCGCTGTACTTCTCCTTGCTGGCAGTGCACGGCTTTGACCATGTTCATAAAAAATGGTACACGCCGTATTTACATACATTATACGGCGTACAATGAAAACTCGTGTAGACCCTGTGACCGATGACCACACATACCGTGCTGCTGCGCGCGCGCCACGGCCTACCTTTGTTCAGAGTCGTCAGCGGCGGCGGCGGAGGAGGCTACGGCGCGCATCGACCAGCTGCTCGCCACCGCGCAGGTGAAGGAGGCAGAGCTGGAGCAGGCGCGGGAGGCGAAGGCGGCTGTTGAGCAGCAGCTGGAGTCGGCGCGCTCGGACCTCCAGCGTGCCCAGCAGGACCTTTCGGTGAGGTTCGCTGTGGCGCCGTGCAGTGCCGGTGATAGCCGCTGTCACCGTGTCTGTGTGAATTGGAGTTGAAGTTGGAATGGTGTTGTCAGAGGCCAGGTTCCACTCTGGTTTTGGGATGAGTGGGGTGACGTGTGGCTCACTGAGTGCATCCAGCTGCCGGGTGGGATGAGTCAACCTTGCGTACCCCATCTGCAACGTCAACTCCAAGTAAAATTCGGAGAGGGGCGTATTTGCTAGCTTTCTAAGATGTGGCATCTTACACTTCTTGAAGTACTTCAGGACTACCGTAGATATCGGGGTATAAGACCCCCCGGTTCTGTCGCCGAGCGCCGGCCGTCGCTAACACCGGGGGGTTCTTATACCACATTTTCCTATTCTATATACATTTATGTAGAGGTTGCCCCGGTTCTTGCTGCCAGATGCCCCTCGTTCACTAAACCGGGGGGTTCTTGTTTGGGGGGGCGGTCTTATACCAGGGGGGGGTCTTATACCCCGATATCTACGGTACTGTAGTAAAGCGTTAGCAGAGCACCAATAACATGCCCATATGTGCCTGGCGCCCCTACCTTCCGCTGCTGCCGCAACACGCAGGCACTCTCTTCTGCGGGCGAGTCAGAATGTGCAAGGCTGGCGGAGACCGTCGCATCGCTGCAGGGGTCGCTGGGTGAGGCAGAGGCCAGGCATGGGCAGCTGGAGGCGGCGGCGGCAGCAGCGGACGCAAGGGCGGCAGAGGCCCGGCGGCAGGCTGCCGCACACGAGGTGCGTGTTTGCACCTGATGTTGGAAGCATTGTTGAAGTTGAAGCTGGCCGTTTCTTCAGAAGTTGATAAAAAAATGTTGTTGCAGTTGGTGCAGCGGGCGCGCGTGCAGCGGAGGCCCGGCGGGAGGCTGCCGCGCCTGAGGTGGGTGTTTGGAGGCATTGTTGAAGTTTTACCTGTGAAGTTGTTGAAGTTGGTGTGGCACTGTTGTCTGCTGCAGCGCACATGCGCGCGGCGGAGGCCCGGCGGGAGGCTGCCACACATGAGGTGGGTGTTTGGAAGCGTTGTTGAAGTTAAACCTGTCCTGTTCTTGGTGCAAGTGTTGAAGTTGGCGCAGCAGTGTTGACGCGGACACTGCTGCACATGGGTGCGCGTGCACAGCCGGTTGAAAGCATTGTTGAAGTTATACCTGCGCTTTGTTGCTGGAGTTTGCGAAGTTGGTGCGGCACTGTTGACTGTGGAGCGGACGCACGCATAGCAGAGGCTTGGCCGCACATGAGGTGCGTGTGCACACCCTGTCGTTTGAGTTGTTGAACTTGAAGTGGATCTGTACTGGTCTTGGCAAAAGTTGAAGTCGGTGCGGCACCGTTGACTTGTGAAGTGTGCGCCGTGGTGACGACACTGTGTCGCTGACATCGAGCCTGCTCTTAGCCTTGTCCAGTGCGGCTGCTGCTGTTGCTGCTGCATCCGATGCGGCTGTTGAAGAAGTCGCACAGTAGGCATATGCAGTTGAACTGACGTGACAGTAGTGAATGTGAAGTTGCAGTTGCTACCTCCGTGCGCTGACAACCCTCGCCCACACCCTCCTCGCCAGCTGGCGTGTCGCAACATACATACCCAAACGCCAGAGCAGGCGCAGGTGTAGTGCCTGGAAGTCGCCCCTGTGAACTTCTGCGCTATGTATACGCCATTACCCTGTACCTCAAATACTTTGCTAGTGCCATCCTCCTGCTCCTCATGTGAGCGTTCAGCCAGCCAGCTCCTCTGCTGAGCCCAGAGCGCCCTAGAGCGGTGGCCACGCCCCCTGCTCCAGCGCACGCCTCAACCTATACATAACCTGCCCACCCTGGCCGCCAGATGTTACATTGGCGGCATGCGCGCAGGCACCTCCTTCCTGCGGCCCTGTTCATGCTCGCTTGCCTCGTCTGGCTTGAGCCCAAGTCGGACGGGGCAAACGAGGATGAGCAAGACCACACGAAGGAGGTGGTCGGGCGCATGCCGCCGCTTGGAACATCTGCCGGAGAGGGTGGTCGTGTTGAGTTGAGGCATGCGCTGGAGCAGGGTGTGCGACCGCCTCTCATGGGCATGCTGCGTGCACCAGGAAGAGGCTGGCTTACAGCGCCTGCGCGATATACTTTACCACTTTATAACACCGTGGACTCCTCCCACACCCCACCCCGCTGCGCAACCCGCCCCGGTGCCTGCCCTTCTGCCACCGCTCCACGTGCAACCACGCCCCCCCCCCCCTCCCAATAAAACGCAGGCAGAAATGCAGCGGCTGCGCGGGTGATATCAGCGAGACAGCACTTCAATACCCTCAACCCCCACTCTCCTCTTCTCACCCCAATTGCAAAACCGGCGTGGTGTGTCCCTCCATCACACCGTCTACTCCCACTGCACCACCGCCTTTTACCGCCAACCCACGGAAACAAAAAAGACTTGCAGTCAGAAGTGCAGCGGCTGCCGTGACCTGTGCCACGCGGAACAGCACTCACATACTTCAAAGCACCCTCAACCCCCACTCCCCTCTTCTCACCGCAATTACGCAACCGGCGTGGTGTGCCCCTGCAACACGCTGTCTGCTCCCATTGCGCCACCGCTTTCTGCCGGCAAACACACGGGAAAACAAAAAAAATGCAGGCGGAGGTGCAGCGGCTGCGCGGCCTGTGCCGTGAGCTGGACACGGAGCGTGGCGCGGCGGCGGCGCGCGCGGCCGAGGTGGACGCGCGTGCCGGCGCGCTGGTGGAGAGGGCACAGGACTCGGCGGCCCAGTCCTCACAGCGCTGCGCACTGGTAATTCGCTAGTATATATAAAATGAATACTATTTACAAGAATAACATAAAAATAAAGAATGTAATATAATAATTGTGTTGACCCCCCCCCAAAAAGAAACACTCCGTAGTATCTGATGAACACTGTGGATGCTCACAAGGACAGAAAAAAAAAACTCTAAAAACATATTGCAAAACCGGCGTTTTTGCTGTAGCTACTGCTACTTCGTTTGCTGAAAACTTTGAGGCATCGGGTGCGCCACAGCCTCTGTCCCTGACTGTTATAGCTTGTACAGAGCGCTGGCGGTCACTGTAAGCCATGCGCACACGTCCCGAGCGCTTGTGCTGCATTTTCTAGCGGTTTCGGCGCCCCCTGCTTTTTTCTCCGGTTGAGCACAATCCTAAAAACCACTCTAGGGTTGCAATATTTTATCCATGGTTTATAACTGTAATCCCTGGAATCCTGGATAGCCCAGAGAGAGAGAGCGAGAGGGAACGAACACAAGTGCTAGTCGCTGGCTGCTGCCGGGCGCTGCTCAGGCTGGGCGCACGTGCTGCAGCCCTGCTGTCAAACGCAAGTGCTTCGCCGCCCGCAGCACGACCTCACAAACCCCTTTTTTTTGGCTGAGCAGCTGTTGCTCAGCAGCTCAGCCGAAAACATTGCATCCTGGATAGCCACGTGGCTGACCCAACCTCCCACTGCTGTACCCTCGCCTCCCTCTCCCGCACTCTCCCCCCTTGTGTGCAGCTTGTGCAGAGCGCCACAGACCAGGCGCGGGCCTACGAGGGGCGGCTGGCGGCGGCCGCGGCGGCGCTGGCGCGCGCAGAGAGTGAGCGCGATGCATCGCACTCCGCCGCCGCGGCGGCCACACAGGAGTGCCAGGTGCGCCGCGCAGACCTGCGCCGCACAGCAAACGCTGTACTGCGACGCAGAGAACCTTGCCGCAGGCATATTTCTGTGCGTGGCTTGGCCTGCCTCTGCGCGCACAGCGCACCTTCTCTCCCCCCCCCCTTCCCAACCATTTCACCTCACGTGCTGGTGGTGATGCCCCCTTAGGCGGCGAGACGCTGACTAGCATCCCTGCCGCACTTGTACGTACACCTGCTGCGCCATGCTAACTGTGCAGAGGCTGAGGGGCGCGGTGGCAGAGCTGGAGGGGGCTGTCGCGGCGCGCGCTGCCGCGCTGTCAGACGCCCGCGGCGCGGCAGACGTGAGTGCGCACAACAGTTGAAGTTTGGCGCGTCAACAGTTTAAGTTTGTACAGTAGTCATAAAAACATGAGGGCGTGTGGGCACCGGTATAAACTACTGGTTAACCAGTCGGGCGGGTAGGGCGCGCTCAGCAGCGAGATGTGCTTGTACGCGTCGACGGCGGGCGCAGCGACAGTTGAAGTTTGGTGCCTCAACAGTTGAAGTTGTGTCTGTCTGCTTGTCCATGTGACTGTGATGCCCCCGCCCTACATTTTCGCACCTCCTCATGCGCGTCCGGGCTGCTGTGCACGCGCTGGTCAGCTGCCAGCTTTGCCCATGTGTGTCGACTTTGCTGAGAGTATGCAGCGCCTACCTGCCCCGACAAACCAGCAGCAAACCTCGATAGTTGAAGTTTGACACCTCAGCAGCTGAAGTGTCGCCTACCTCTATCTCCCGCACAGTGAGCAACCACCCCCCACACATGTCTGCGCATGCGTTCCAGCCACTGTGCACCCGCCCACCAGTTGCCAGCTTTGCCCCATGGCAGCGTGCACGAGCGCTCTCACCCCAGGCCTTGCCTGACACCAATCCGCTGCCGTGTAGCTACAAAGAATTTATACTAAAGCACTTCCTGCATCCCCGCCAAATAGCCCACTGCCTATAACAATTGCTTACGAACCAATTTGGTGTATAGGCGCTGGCCATAATCCCTCTAAAGACCAATTGATTGGAGTTGTTCAAATAATCGGTTCTTACTTTCACCGTGCGCGCGCCGCAGTTGGTGGACGGGCGCATTGCGGAGGCGGTGGCGGCCCATGCGACGCGCGCCGAGCAGCTGGAGGCGGCGCTGGCGGAGAAAGAGGAGGAGGTGGCGCGCCTCAAGGAACAGTCCGCAGAACAGTCTGCAGAACTTGCGGTGAGTGGCAGAACAGTCTGCAGAACAATCTGCGGCGGCGAGTGCGTGCATGCGCTCCGAGGCAGGCGCTTGTGCCGTGCGGTGGGTTGGTGTTGAGCAGCGGCTGCAGTTTGGAGGCATGTGTACATCAAAGTACTACACGCACTGCAAAGCATGTGGTAAACATGCGCCTGCTACTATGTGTAAGGCCATCCGCTGCCGAGCATGCCTGCAGCGCGGTGATGGCGCAAGCTTGCGCACGCCGCTGGTGGGGGCATGCGCCTGGCGGCAGCAACGGCGTGTGCGTCATTTGGGACGCACCCACGCATCACACTACTACCAGGCACGTACGCCGTAAATTTGGGCGTACGAAAACGCCCATCTTTTGTGCAATGCACTGTACTACAGTAGTATAAAACACGTTACAAGCCCTAACTCAGCACTAATCCCAACCACTCAGGAGCACGGTAGCTGCGATTTGGTCATGGCGCACACAACACACTATCCTCACCGCGTGCGCCGCTGCTGCGCGCGCGTGTGCAGGCGGCGACGGCCGCGACTGGATTAGCTGTTACAAACACATGATGAAGGTCTTCACTTTTCTGTTAATGTAAAGGCATCCATGATGTTTTACAATAGATGTCCCGTCACCACACCCACACGCACCGCTGCTGCGCGCGCGTGTGCAGTCAGCAGTGGCGGCGGCGGCAGCCCTGCAGGGGCAGCTGGAGGCCAAGAGCGCCACGGTGAACCATCTCTGGGAAAAGATAGGCGGCATGAGGCGCCTGTCCTCGGACGACGGGCTGCGTGCCGCGCTACAGGAGGCCGAGCGGTCGCGCGCAGCCCTGGAGGAAAAGCTGCAGCAGCAGGTGCGTGTTTGAGCGCGTGCCTGTGCGCGCGGAGGAGAGTGGTGGGTGGGTCTGCGACCTCAGGAGGTTGCGCTAAGGCTTGAGTAGAAGAAAGTTCTGCGCGCCGCGCTGCAGGAGGCGGAGCGGTCGCGCGCAGCCCTGGAGGAAAAGCTGCAGCAGCAGTTGCGTGTGTTTGAGGCAGTGTATGCGTCGCCACCGACTTGAGCGCGTGATTGGTCAGGGAGGTTGCGCTATGGCATGAGTAGAAGAACGTTCTGTGCGCGAGAAGAAAGTTCTGCGTGCCGCGCTGCAGGAGGCCGAGCAGTTGCGTGCGGCGCTCGAGGAAAACCTGCAGCAGCAGGTGCGTGCTTGAGGCGATTGGTGGCGCCGTGTGCCGTGTAAATACGTTGTACGCCATACAGTGCACTCACGATTTAGCGCGCTTTGATGTAGTGCGGGGTCCGGAGGCCTGTCACAGACCACATGAGTCTATCATATCAACGATACACAATGCCTGCTGAACGGTCGCGCGCAGCCCTGGAGGAAAAGCTGCAGCAGCAGGTGCGAGTGCCTGAGGGCGTGCCTGTGTGCGCGGAGCACCGTGGTGGTGCGGCGCCGCCGTGCGCTGTGGCGTCAGAGAGGTTGCGCTGTGTGGCAAGAGCAGAAGAAAGTTCTGCGGGCCGCGCTGCAGGGAGCGGAGCGGTCGCGCGCAGCCCTTGAACAGCAGCTGCAGCAGCGTGTTTGAGGAGGTGTCTGTGTCGCCGCCGAATTGCGCGCATGGCAGAGTAGTGGCCCCGCAGGGAGTTGTCTGGGCTTGACCATTTCACATGTTTGAGTGCAGCAGCATGTGGTTCTCGCACTGTTGTCTCGCACTGTTGTGCCTGCGTGCCAACCCCGAGCAAAAGGGAGATCACGCCGAAGGCTGAGCAGTTTTTGCGAGGGCCACCAGGTGCGCAAGCAGCAGCCGTGCCACTGCTGTGGTGACAGCGTCAGATGGGTTGCGCTGCGGCAAAAATATAATAAAGTCATGTGCGCCGCGCTACAGGAGATGCAGCAGCACATTTGTATGTCAGGCGTCAACATCCGCAGATCGGCGGCGCAGTGCAAGCGGCGTGCGCCGGCGTGTGGTGTTTGACCCTCGCACCCAGCAGGGTTGCGCTAGGAGGCGCCAGGAGAGCTCGCGCGAACACCACAAAAGCTGGCAACTGCACTTGAGACGACTCATGCTTGGGGCGCACCTGCGTGAGAGTGCCACCGCCGCAGCCTGGTGTGGCGTTCTACCAGATTGCCCCACGCCACTCGTAGTAAGCTGCGACACAAACTTTGTGACAACTGGACTTGTGCCCTGGCCACTTGTGTGTGCGTGTGACTGCCACCGCCGCATCACAGGACGCGCAGCTATTCAGCTGGCGCTGCGACGCCCTTCATGAGCTAACTCGAACAGTGAATGTGGACTTGACTGACTCTGGGACAACCCATGCCAGGGACGCTTGGATGTAGTGATCGCTCGGGGGGGCATATAACGTGTCTCAACAAGTACTTTGTGCGTTATGCGAAATACGACATACACCCAAGAACGCGATTTACGGCGCATGTGCCATGTAAATGCGTCACATAAGCACGTTATGCGCCACATTCATACGCCATATTTACACGAGTTATGCAACGTATGACGGAAAGTTTATCATCGAGGTATATGCTGTGACCCATCACTACTTGTATGCGTGTGACTGCCGCTGCCACAAACACGCAGGCCGCGCAGCTGGCCCATGGCGTGCACCGCCGTGAGGTGCTTGGCTTTCGCTGCAACACCCCTCGTAACCTTACTTGAACAGTGAAACTGTCTTACATCTTACTCTGCAGGAGAACTCATGCCGGGGACACTTGTATGCGTGTGACTGCCGCTGCCACACACACACAGGATGCACAGCTGGCGCGGCTGGACGAGCGTGGGCGGCAGCGCGAGGACGACATTGCGCGCGCCGTGCTGGCCCGCTCCTACCCGCACGTGAGTACAGTGCACTGGCGCTTTAGTGCGTGCTGATTTAGCGCGGTGTGCGGTGTAGTGCGGGGCCCGCAGGCCTGTTACTGACCACATGCTCGCTATACTAATGGTGTAAAAATCGCTCCTACCCACATGTGAGTGCCGCAGCTGCCAGGGCACGAGCATTTCCTGTTGTAAAAGCGCGCAAGGGCGAGCAGCGTTGCCCCCGCTTGCGTGGCAGCAAGAGCCAGGGGTGTACTCCTCCGTTTTGATACTAGAAGTAGAAGCGCATAGCGCGAAAATGGCATTGCACGCGCCGTGCCGGCCCGCTCCTACGCACACGTGAGTACAATGAACTCGCAGTTTGTGGTGCGCTCGATGTAGTGCAGTAAGCGGTGTAGCGCGGGGTCCGCAGGCCTGTTACTGACCACATGCTTGCTATACTAATGGTATAAAAATCGCTGCTAACCACAAGTGAATACCACAGTCGCCAGCGAACGAGCATATCCATTTGTAGACTCTCATCAGGGTGTCCAAACTTTGGACGGCGGCGCTACGCGTGCTGCGGCAGCGAGAGCCAGGGGCGTACCTCCCCCGTTTTGATAGGACGGCTGGACCATCACAGGTGGCACCTTGCATGCGCAAATGCATACTGCCGTCTTGCTCCATTGTGCTTGCTCGGGTAGACGCCGTTTATGGTTGCTGTAGCAGCCTTTCAAAGTACCCTTATCCCACGTTATTTTTTAGTGTCCGTCTTCTTACACCGCTAGGGCAGATAACTGTCGCAAGTGTCTTAACAGCTCCCAAACTGAGCTCCGCCCCCCCCTGCTATGTGTTGTTTTGTGCGCTGGTGTGGATGGTGCAGGTGCTGAGGCGGGGCAGTGAGAGCGAGGCGGCGGCGGCCGCCGTGGCGCGCGAGATTGACAGGGCACGCAGGGTGGCCGCCCGCAGCAAGGCGCTGGAAGCGGAGCTGGAGGAGCTCAGGTGGGCGCCACATGTCTCTCGGCGGCTTTGTTCAGCGCACAAGGCCGCCAAACATGTTTGAAGTTTTTGTGTTCAGGGTTGCAAAACCTCCGATTTTTTTGCCGGTCAGCAACTTCTTACTCAAATTAAGGTTCACGAATCACTGTGGACGCCCACAACAAGGTGCTGGAAGCGGAGCTGGAAGAGCTCAGGTGGGGTGCCCAGTGTCCCCTGGCTTTGCTCAGCGCACCAGGCCGCAAATCAGGGAATTTGTTGCGGTCAGGGTTGCAAAACTCCGTATTTCGGTCTTCCTGAAAAAAGCTTCACAACTCACTACTGTGGCCGCCCGCAGCAAGGCTCTAGAAGCGGAGCTAGAAGAGCTCAGGTGGGTGCGGCACGTCCCCGCGGCAATGCTCACCACACAGGCTTGCTCCACATATGTCGCTCCGTGCTGCCGTGACGTGTGCGCGTGCACTGCAATGACTGTGCGGGCATGCGGCTCCGCGTTGCTGCCCCCATCCTATGGCTCCAGTCTGTCACTTTACCTGCTGACCTGATGCTCCGCTCGCCCCTGAAAACGCTGCTTCATGTCATGCGCCATGCCACGTCGTATGCCAAACAGTAAAATGTTATGCCGCGTCATGCGCCTCCACTGGTCTGCGCTGCGCCAGCTCGCGGACCAGGAGCGCGACGACCAAATGCCATGCGGCATGCCACGTCATGTGCCCAAAAGTATAATGTTGTGCCACGTCATGCGCCTCCACTGCAGGTCTGCGCTGCGCCAGCTCGCAGACCAGGAGCGCGACGACCAAATGCCATGCGGCATGCCACGTCATGCGCCAAATATTCATAATGTAATGCCATGTCATGTGGCTCCACTGCAGGTCTGCGCTGCGCCAGCTCGCGGACCAGGAGCGTGACGACCAGCACCGCCTGGAGCAGATGAGGCTGGAGTACGCGGCGCTGCGCCGCAGCACCGGCGGCGCCAGCTCGGCCGCAGGCGGCTGTGAGGACGGCTGTGGCGGCGAGGACAATGCCGACGACGCCACCGTGAGTGCCTTGCATGTGGCGGGCGCAGTGATGCATGAGGGCGTATAGTCATAAAATATGGTGCATGCACTGTGAAGTATGCCGAATAAAGATGTGCGCTTGTATGTGTACTTGAAGTGTGTATGCGTGCAAAAAGTAGGTCGTATGAATACGTGCATTTATATGTATATTCGAAGTGTATCAATATATCAAACGGCGTAATGAGTTGCTTATGCTATGACCCATCACTAGGCGTACATGCGCCTGCCGGCCGTGGCGCTGGACTTGCTGAGCGCTGCTGTTCCATGGTGCCGTTGATGCGCGTGGGTATTCGAGGGGGGCACATGGTCAAGCGTGGCGTTTGTGTGGATGCACTCGCAACATGCTGCACAGCAGATCCAATGGTTTTGGCATGTGGTGGTGGCACCGGCTCCGGTGGCGCCATTGTCTATCATGCAGTGGTGTGCACTGTGGTGTGCACCGTTGGTCATGCTGGACAACCTTGCAATGGATGACAATAATGGGCAGGGAGCTGGGTCGTGCAGTTTCAACACTGTGCAGTTTCAACACATGGGGCTCTGTGTGTCAGTCGCTCAAACTGTCGAAGGCGCTCCTAATGGTACCACAAGATTTGAACAGCCCACGCGCATGGACACACACTCGCACCACCTCTCATCACATCACCGGCCACACCACTAACAGCCGCCCTACTTCCTAGCTGTACCCATGTGCCCTTGCCTAACCCCCCCCCCCTCCCCCCCCCCCCCACACACACACCTGTCCCAGGTGGTGATTGCCACCAATGCCGCCGAGAGCTCAGTGACGCTCCCTGACGTTGACAGCGTGATCTGCCTGGGCACCGCCAAGCAGATACAGTACCGGGCCGCCACACACCGTACTCAGGTATACTCGCCATGATTTATCTCTGCTAGCATGTACTCTCCGAGTAGTGACCCGGGACACCTCTTGCCAATGCGGTCTGCCTGGGCACCGCCAAGCAGACACGACACCGCGTTGTGACCCATCATCTGCTGCTGCTGCGCCGCCCGCCCACGTGCCGCTCCTGGCGAGTGCTGTGCCTCTGCTGGTGCGCCTGATGGCCCACTGATTGTCGCCGCTGCTGCCTTGCATTGTGCTGTTTGCAGCTCGTACCAGTGTGGATCAGCAAGGCGTCGGCCACGCAGCGGGCGGGGCGGACGGGGCGTCTGCGGCCTGGCACGTGCTTCCGCCTCTACGCCAGGCATGTACTACTGTAGTACCATACAGCATGGATATACTTGTGCATATATCACACACACATAGAGTACCTACTTCTAGAAGTATATGGTGGAATCCGCGCTTTGGTAGGTGCGAGAGTTGCTACCCTGCGTAGGCGCGGTCTTTGGATTGTCCTCCCTTGCACGGGTCCGCTCAGGTGGACCGCGTCTGCCGGTGTGGAGACCTAGAGCTCATCGCTCCTACTTCGAGGTGGCTGGGTTTTCATACTTTCACATGCTTCTCTCGCACCGGTATATTTTAAACTCTACTTTGGGACGCGGACATTGCTGTGCAAATGGTGTGCGGCCGATGTGGTATGTCACTCTCTCGCTGCCTACGTGTACGCGGTGATACCAATACCCCGCATGGCACCAGTGCCCTGCCCGCCGCCCACACCAAACCCCGGCGGGGGCACCGCCACCGGAGCGGCCACCAAGCCAGGTTGAGAGGCGAGCGGGGCGTCCGAGTGGGCATGGCGGCCCGTCATAGGATATACCTCCGTCTGGAGTCCCTACCTCAGTCGTGCCCAACGCCGCGCCTTGTAGCTAGTCTGCGGCCCACATAACTGGCCACTTCAAGTTTGAAGTTGTCACTCTGGCCACTGGGGCCTCAGAGTGGTGCTCAGCTGGATGCTGCTTGCGTGCGGCAGGCAGCTGTATTTTGAACTCTCTCTACATACAGTAGCGCACTTCAAACTTGAAGTTGTCATTCCGCATGTGGAGCACACTTCAACTTGAAGTTGTCACTCCGCTGGCCTGACATACTGCTGCGCTGTTCGCGCGCGCCACAGGGAGCTGGATGAGCTACACACGGTAGCGTATTTCACACTTGAAGTTTTCACTCGGGTTTGCTGAGCTAAGGTGGTGGGTGCTGCTCTTCTCTCGTGCGCCACAGGGAGCTGTACGAGCTGCACACAGTATCGTACTTCACACTTGAAGTTGTCACTCCTTCGCTGGGCTGACGTGATGCTGCGCTGCTCTCGCGCGCCACAAGGAGCTGCTGTACGAGCTGCAAATGGCCTTCAAGCTTAAGGTTGAAGTTGTCATTCCGCATGTGGCAGAATACTTCAACCTTGAAGTTGTTAGTGCGGTTTGCTGGGCTGACATGCTGCTGCGCTGCTGTTGTGCGCCACAGGGAGCTGTATGAGCTGCACATGGACGAGCATGAGGAGGGGGAGATGCACCGCCAGCCTCTGGATGCCGTTATTCTGGGGCTACGCAGCATGCTCGGCGGGCACGTGGTGCCCGTGCTGCAGGGCGTCATCGAGCCGCCGCAGATGGAGAGCGTGGACCGGTGCGTGCCAGATGAAGTTATACTTGAAGTAATAGTTGAAGTATTAGAAGTTACAGTTGAAGTTTTAGTGGAATTAGTTGAAGTTACAGTTGAAGTAGTAGTTGAAGTAGTCATTCTGAGCTCCGCAGCATGCTGGGCGGGCACGTGGTCCCCGTGCTGCAGGGCATCATCGAGCCGCCGCAGATGGAGAGCGTGGACAGTGCGTGCCAGTTGTTACACTTGAAGTAATGGTTGAAGTCATGGACACATGAAGGCATGTGCGCATTGAAGTTACACTTGAAACAGTGACCCCGGGCCTCCACAGCACGCTGGGCCGTAGCAGATGGAGAGCGTGGACCGATGCGTGGCAGTTGAAGTTTTAGTTGCAGTAGTGACCCGAAGCAATCGGAGCGTGTGGGCTGGTGCTTGCGACAGCTGTGTCAGCTGTTGAAATAGAAGTTGAAGTAGTGACCCGTGCGTCAAAAGCATGCTGAGCTGCCCCGCAGATGGAGAACGTAGACCGGCGCGCACCAGGTGCAGCAGTACTTGAAGTTGTAGTTAAAGTTGTAGTTGAAGCACTGACCCAGGGCCTCCACAGCGTACCTGTCGATTTCATTGTTTGGCGGTCATGAGGCGTGTGTCAGCAGAAGGGATGGTCAAAGTTGAACTTGGTTCGGGCCTTTGCAGCACGCATGGCGTAGTGGAGTGGTGTGCGGCAGTGCAAGTCATGGCTGAGGTGTAGGTGGAGTGGTGGTCCGGGGCCTTGACAGCATGCTGCGCACCCCTTCTCGTACCTGTGCAGTGCAGGCAGCAGTTGAAGTTGTAGTTGAAGTACCTGCTTTGTGCTCTCCTGACTCTCAAAAGCAAAAGCTTTTAAATCTTTCGTACTGATGTCTGATGACTAGTGATGGGTCACAGCGTAGAACGTTTTTTTTAACGTTACCTACCATGGTTCTACATCGAAGTATACACAAAATACAGCACTCTTCTACCTATTGCATGCCCAGGAACGCGTTATGCGTCGGATCTACCGTACACATAGGTTCGTTTGAATACGTTATACGCCGTATTTACACACATTGTGTGGCGTATGGTGCAAAGCTTGCACGCTGTGACCCGTCACTACTGATGACGCTGCTGCCGCGCTGCCTGCTGTGCGCGAGCGTGCTGGGGCCCGCCGCAGCGCGTTTGAGTCCCTACACGACTGCGACCTCATCGACCAGCCTGGTGATGACGGTGAGGGGCGCAGCCAAGGAAATACAATGAAGTATAATGTGGTACCACATGACACAAAAGTATTTCACTTCTGGAATATGATTCGAAGTGTACAGCTATTGCAGTGCATGCGTATAATAAATGCTTGAAGTCCCACACATGTACATGTAAACATCTTGAAGTACCACAGATACATGTAAATGAAGCGCACATCTTGAAGTACCACAGATACATGTAAACCCTATACCTCAGTCACTTGTACCATTACATGCTGCAGCGCCTTTGAGTCCCTGCACGACTGCGACCTCATTGACCCGCCTGGTGACGACGGTGAGGGGCGTAGCCGAGGAAATATGAGGATGGTATAAAAGCACTTCACTTCTGAAATATGTACACATAATTTGTACCGCAGAAGCATATTATTATTACATGCATTATTATTACATCACATATATATTATTATTACATGCCCCAGCGCCTTTGAGTCCCACGACTGCGACCTCGTTGACCAGCCCGGTGATGACGGTGAGGGGCACAGCCCTTAAGCATTCTTTTTGGAGTAGTTTTATGTATCGCACTTGTGGGCGTGCAAGAGCCCATGTCATGCACGCCAGCGCGGTCGTGGCCGTGGCACATGCCCGGCAGTCTACGCACACGAAACGACACATTTTATCTGAAGTAGTACTTCTTGAAGTACATGAATTAGTTTAAGTACCATGTACGTTAATGCGGTTGATGCGTGGGTAGTGATTCATGTACTTGGAATACAGTGCGTTTTCTACGGCTCTGACCCCCTTGAGCAGCCAGGTGACAATGGTCAGGGGCACCCAAGTGCTGTGTGCATTACACATGGGTAGTGATGGGCCCGTGCGTACAACTCAATTTTTACGTGGTGGTGCAATACTCGGTATACTTGGAGCATGGTGTTCTTTCTACAGTATATCCCTCAACACGATGCGATGGGTGGCGCCCATGGTGTGTACTTCAAGTAGAAGACATACATGGAAGTACGTAGTATGTACTTCAAAGTTGAAGTATACCTATATGGAGCTCATTGGGTGCCGTGCATGCATGCACAGCAGTGCGCATCAGGAGAAGTGTTGCATGCTGTTACCCTTACACATTGGAAACATGCCAACTGGGACGGTACCGAAGCACAGTACCTACCTAGTTGGTGCTACCATGTGGTGGGCAGTGGGCGTGTGTGCAACAGCTCGTGTGCAACCAGCAGCAGCGTTGGGAGCTTGCTCAGGTGCACACCTAGCGCACAACACACGCCGCCTTCCTCCTGTGCCCCGCTTAATGCACTGGCACACAGGTGGCATACTTCAAGTACTTGAAGTACATGCTTGGCCACACGCCTGGCATCACGGCACCTGCACTTGCGATGCTCAAACGCCGCCGCTGCTGCCGCTGCCCCCCCCCC
>JAULBY010019145.1:0-19450 GCA_032358315.1 Ophiocytium majus | reverse complement strand
TACCTGTCTGATTTCCTGGTCACACGCACCGTGTGCAAAGGGCTTTCCGCGCCCTAAGCGGAGTTTAACAAGAGTACACGTGCAAAGGGCTTTCCGCGCCCTAAGCGGAGTTTAATAAGAGTACACGTCCATAGAGCTCCAACGTGACTGTTCCAGGTGTCTTCAAGCACCGCCAGCATGTGGCCGGGGACACGAGCGCTGCTAAAGCCTCCAACCAACAGTGCGCCGGGGCAATGTCACATAGCGATGGGTTAGCGGGGTGGCCCCCCTTGCAAGGCGCCACATGGTCATAGCAACGACAACGCTACCTGCCAGTTGAAGCATCTGCGCTGTTACCACCATCGTGTGTGTGCAGTGTACTGCTGACGAAATACTGCCTTGGTATTACCCGTGCCGCACTCAGCCGCTGCTGCTCACTTGTGACTGCCGCCTCAGTCTATGACACACACACCACCAAAGGCATGACAAAGATGACCGCACATTGCACACACAAAACATTCATTCGTGTTGGCTGTTGCAGCAGCGTGGCGCCAGGCGCATGCCTCACCGGCCAGCACACACAACAGGACCTGCTGCTACGGCACCACTGGCACCCCTGCCCGCCCACCGTGTGACACCGCTCAGTGGCTGACACACAGCCATCACGGTGGTACAAAATTGAAAAACAGAGGAAGTCGCTCCTGCACCAACCCGCCCCTCTGCGCCAACTTAGGTGCAATGGGCAAACAAGCACCCGGCGTGCCAGTGCAAGCACGAGTTCTCAAGCAGCTGCTGAGCTGCCGCTGCTGCTGAGCACTGCCGCTGCTGCTGAGCACTGCCGCTGCTGCTGAGCACTGCCGCTGCTGCTGAGCACTGCTACTGCTGCTGAGCAATGCTTGTCAGCCCACACTCTGCAGCAGTGCTGCCCCGCAAAACTCGCAGCTGGCCAGCCGCTGCTGAGCAACGCTGCACCCCTGGTGACTCTCTCTGAGCACTGGCACACTGTGCCCGTTGCTTGTCTCTGAAACTCCGACCTCTTGCTTGGAGCACGCACCACAAAAGCCCCCCCCCCAGTTCTCTTGCCTTGCTGTGGTATGTACACACACCTCGCCTGTTTCCAAAGGAAGTGTTTTCCCCTCATGTCTGTCTCCCGTCTGCCTGTTGCCCAGGTCGCTGCTGTCTGTGATGCAAACCTGCTGCTGCTGCTGCTGAGCACCGGAGCTGCTGCCCACCGAACGCCAAGGCAGCCTCATCTGCTGCTACTGCTGCTGCTGCCGCTGAGCACTGCTGCTGAGTAGTGGTGCTGCTGCTGACCACTGCTGCTGCTGCTGTGCTGAGCACTGCTGCTGCTGCTGCTGCTGAGCGCCTCAGTCAGCCGCATGTGCTGAGCATGCCCATCGCCCAAGCCGTTTTTTGCGCATCTACAGGCGCGAGGCGTTGAGAGCGATGATGAAGGGGTAGGCAACGCTGGTGAGGAACTGGTCGAGCTCGGGCGCAGTCATCATGTCGCGCACCTGTAAAGCATAGGGATACCAGAAACAGCAAGGGACGTGCGCAGCGCTCAGGAGCATGTTGTATACAAGCAGTTCCAGAACCTACCAAGTCTCCGCAAGTGGTGCTGGTGGCGATTTGCAGTACGGCAAGGCAAAGACACCAGCACCGCAAGACTGATTTAGTACATCTTGAACTGCCTGCGGATGTAAAGACACCACTGCACCCCATGCAGAAGCAGCAGACTCCCCCCCCTGCCTCTGATGCCAGGCTACTGGCAGGCTGTGGTGGCATGGGGGAGGCAGCGGGCCCCACAATGCCCTCAACGACTCCAGCCCTGCTACAGGCACATAAGAAGAGCTGTCAATAGCTCAGCGGCACAGTGGCAGGCAGGCTGAGGGAAGGTTGGTTCACAGGTGGTAGACCCTACTAAGGTGCCGGCAGCGCCAGGCCTGGGTGTTCGCTGGGACGTGGCAAGGATGTTGGGCTGCTCGCTGGCGCAGCAGCCAGCAGTCCCGCTTTGCACTGGGTAATGGTGTGCCTCAGCGCTTGGCTAAAGCTGTACAGTGTAACGCAAAACAGAACCTGTGAGGTTCGATGTAAGTTGTGGACTATTCTGCAGCGCCAGCACATACCACCTCATAACCGCGTGTTTTGCCTGAGGCACAGTGGTGCTTGGAGGCTCTACCCCTACATTGGCGTTACCCCACCACCAAAAGGTTTTTGCTGGGCATCATTAACTGCTTTACCCCCCCCCGCCACGGATGAATCATACTTCCGAAGTATTTCGATATACTACGTTGTACTATGTTACAGTCTATGTGGTACTACTTACGAGTAGCAGGAACATGTTTGAGGTAGGGCAATGGGCACCAGACAGTGCTTGTGTGGTTAGAACACTTCAGCAGCCTACACCACCACAGTTTACGCTTGCTATATATATGAGTGTGTGAGTTGGCCTACTCACCAGCTTGGTGGCCAGGGTAATGGCACGCTTGGTGCTGGGGTTGCGCGCCTCAGCCTGCACCACCACCACATTACAGCCAGCCGGGTGGAAACAATTACATGAGCACACAGCAGCACCGGCAGCAGCACGTGCGCCAGCGATGCGCATGCACTTGTGAGCACCCCCAGTGTGCCTCAGGGTGGTGGTGAGCATGAGCTGGTGGCTAACCTGTCATGCATTGCCCAGTATGTTTACATCGTCAGTGATGGACGGTGGCAGGCAGTGATGGTGCGCCACGACAGACGCCAGCAACCAGCACCTTCCAGGGTGCGGCTTTGAAGCGCCTACCACAGGCTGCAGCGAGACGCCGCACAAGTGTGCTGGGCAGTGGGCCCGCCAACACCTACAACGGCTGCTGCCTGCTGGTGACCGTATGCCTCAACCACAACAGAGGAGTGCTGACGTTGGTGTTGAACTTGGGTGCTGAGCATGCGGTTGAATCTGGATGTTGAAGAGTGTGCATAACAGTATTGGTCACACATGAGGGCGTGTGCGCACCGAGTAATTAGCACGCGTTCAGCACCGAGATGTGCTGTTTGTTGCCCCTGCCCTCTCACCTTGAACTTGTTTCCCCTGTCAGTGACCAGCTGGCGCACGAGCTCGCGCGTGATGGGCTTGCCCGTGTCAGACATGACCGCCTGGTGGTGCGTCCACTGCCACGCCTGCAGGTGCCACCCAACCATCCCAGCACACACAGAAGGCAACATAGGCAAAAGGGAGAGCGTAAGCTGGTGCGTGCGGCAATGCAGCGCTGCTGCTGGCGGCCGTGGCATGTGCTGCGCTACCTGTGGTGTGGGAGACATGCCAGCATGGCAACATGGGTAGTCGTGGCGTGAATACATGTGTGCATGTGGTAGCATGTGGCATGTGGCATGGGCAATCGAGGTGCGATATGTATATACATATGCATGCATGTGGTATAGGGTCCACGGAGTGGGCTTTTCACTGTTGCATGCATGCATGCATCTGGGCGCCGCACACCCACCAGTGCAAAAACAAGTACTGTAGCGTGTACAAAGGGCATGTGGCAGGCAAGTGTCATATGGCATGGTCACCTGCGCGCGGGAGATTTCTATGAATTCACATACTAACACATGCCTAATTCTTCTTATAAGTGCAGTTCAAAGGACGTACACAATCACAGAAGAAGATGGCCCCCAGTGATGAAGCAAAGACAAGTGCATGAATGCTACCGCGGTACATAAAAAGGGCATGTGGCAGGCGAATGGCACGGTCACCTGTGCGCGTGAGATCTCAGCGGTGGCGGCGTCCTCCATCTTGTGGTTCATGGGAATGCACCCATTGCCGTTCACCCACGCGGATACGTACTGCAGCGGTTCGCACAGAGCGGCCAACAGCAGTCAAGGGGAGCGTCAGTTGCGGCTTCGTTATGTATGATACTTGGTACCGTAAAACATGAGCTGGTAGTATTGTGTAGGCCGCTTACGGCACGAGGTACCTCTTGTGTGGAAATCAGGGTCAGACAATGATGAAGTACTTCACATAATACTTTGAAGTGGTGCATTGTAATATACTTCGAGGTATAGACCTATCTACATACATACATTACATGTACTTCTGAAGTATGTATACATTTGTTTATAGTTTGATACCTGTACTACATAGTGTATACCACATAGTGTATGACAGTAGTTCATCAGTGAACAATGTATACACAAATCTTGCTGCAACTGCACACATGTGCCTGAAGTTATCCCCACCCCCAAGACGCAGTTTAAGAGAGTACATGCTGTCATTGCCGCTGTATGACGGGCATGTCAGTCAGCTAGGTGGTGGTCGTGAGTTTGGCGTGGGGAGGAGGCGGTGACGTCATCAACACAGCGTGTCAGCAACCACAAGAAACGCGCATCACATGACACTGGAAGGCCAGCGCATGGTTTTTACAAGCACAGGTGTGTCTAGATGCTCTTGCTTGCTCCAGCCTGCCGGCCGCTGTGAATATGTTTGTACAGGGCCTCGCATGGCCACTGCTTCATGCGGGCTTGCATGTACGCTGACGTACTATGTGACATCAATTTCCTTGCGCGCCCTTGCACCTCAGGCTTGCTACACACAAGCAATGCTACACAAGTCACATCCTTCTGGAGTACGTCGCATACTTCAGAAGTACCACAGGAGTATATACTTCTAGTACATGACACAAGTATAGGTGTAGTCATGAATTGATGTCAGTGTGTGCGAGTGCATGGCTGAATACAGTACCTCGAGGCAGACGTCGACGTTCTCGGTGAGCCCCTCGGACGTGATGGAGCCATTGGTGGGAGCCGCAATCAGGTCTGCCTCGGTCACAGAGCAGGGAGGCACCTGCGCATGTGCACAATGTACACAACACAACTGGCATGTGAGTGCGCGACAGCAGACTCCAATGCAGCATTCTACCAGCTGTGAGCGCAGGTGCAGTGCCAGTGGTGTGGTGGTGGAGGTGCTTGCCATCCCACGGTCACACATACTTGGCTTTGTACGTGCAGCCGGCGCTCACGCACACTCTTGGGGCTGACTTACTTGGTTACACAGAACGTGCGCAGTCCTAGTTTCTCACTGTGCAGCACCACGTGTCTGTACAATGACGTGTACGGGCACCACAGAGTAGCTTGGTGGTGGAGGGCTACAGTATATGTTATGCACCACTTCTAAACAGGTACCGGTACACCATCTATCACGCCAATTTCAACCAGGAAGCAACGGAAGACGCAGCACGACGGTAATGACCTGCTCGAGACAAACACTTACCCATGGTACTTGGTTTTTGTGCTCATTACCTGTGTGTCAGAAACTATTCATACACGCCAGGCACACATCACCAAAACAAGCACACGCACTGTACCACCACTTGCCTTGTCGAGCTGGTTTGGCTGTGGCATGTACTGGTTGAAAACATCCATGGCCAGGCCAACCAGCGCAGGGTGGGCCACCCATGTGCCGTCGTGCCCCGCCTGCACCTCACGGACCTGCTCAGCAGCGACAGAACCAAAACACACCACTTGATCAGCACAAGCAGCACACACCAGGTGCTCGGGAGCAGCAGCAGCAGCACAAGTTGCTCAGCAGCAGCAGCAGCAGCAGCAGCAGCTAGGCACTTGCTTTCCAGCTGTGCAGTTCCACGTGCACTTCGGGACTGTGGTGGCACGAGCTGTCAAGAGTCAATCGCACCAGTCACCACATGCACGATACTGCACCCAAGCACATGGTCGCTGCAGTGTCGCCCAAGGTTTCACCAAAGTACTTCAACTTGAAGTATGTAGGCGGGGCGGGCCACTGACTCAGCTGCTCTACATGCACTTGAGGCTACGCACGCAGCTAAAGCAGCGCAGCAGGGCTGAGCAGGCCCAGTGCTCAGCAGACCACGGCAGATAAACACCAACTCAACATCAAGTGCAGTGCTTCAACTTCCACTACAAGCGTGACGTATGTCAACCACCGTTGCTGCCGCTGCAGCTACTGCTACCCGCTGCTGCTGCTACTGCTGCTACCGCTGCTGCTGCCGCCGCTGCTGCTACCGCTGCTGCAGCCGCTGCTGCTACTGCTGCTGCTGCAACAGCTGCTACAGCGGTGTTTCACCTTGTCCGCCTTGACCTGCGCCATGGCCTGTTCCTGCTTCTGGGGATCGTTCTTGACGGGGATCTGCGCGGCCATGCCTCCCATGGCGTGCGCGCCGCGCTTGTGGCATGTGTGCACCTGGGAAAACGCACAAAGACAAGTGAATTTTGTGAATTCATTCATGAAAATTAATTCATGCATGTGAACCGGAACACCTGGTATGGCGCTTGTTGCACGCGTGCACCTGGGGAAAACGCATTCATGTATACACAGGCGTTATGTATATAGGCTGTACTACCATATTACAGCTGGGTTGACTTGCCACAAGGCCGTGTGGTATGGTGACATGCTGGCTCCTCTCACCAGCATCCCAACAACAGTACTAGAAACTACACGTCCTTAAAAAGTGTACTTAAAGTAAATAGGTGAACAGTGTACATACTTTTGTAGAAGCCAGTATTTCAAAGCACATGCCATAGGTACATGTGGGTACTGGTAGTACCGTGTATGCCGCTACGGTATGACTTGTACTTGTTTGACATGCTTCAGCAGCATGTCATGTGCACATGGCTTTCCAAGCCCCAAGCGGAGTTTAATAAGAGTACAACATTTGGCAGGAAATCATGTGCGATGACGCTGCTCCCCCCTCACCAGCATGTCATCATAGACGCGCATGAAGGGTGTCTGTATTAACCCGTGATAGTTGAAATTATACTTCGAAGTATTATACTTCAGAAGTATGAGCGTTTGTTTATTTAGTACAAGCGTTGTTGCAATGTCTGCTCACCAGCATCTCAACGTAGGCGCGCATGAAGGGCGATGCCATGGTGATGTGCTTGCGGTCGGGGGTCAGGCACTCACGCCGCGCGCGCATCTTCTTGATGTACGAAAATATGTAGTCCCACCTGCGCCAGTTGAAGTTGAAATCACAGATGCAACACCATTCAAGTCAGCCCCCCGTGTGGCCAAGCAGAGCCGCATTTCTAGACATGGACATGTCTATATATACTTCACAAGTATGTGTACATGTACTTCACAGACTCTGAGGCATGTGTACATACTCAATTTCAAGTCCACTTGAAGTGTAATTCATCATGATGATATGCATGCACTACTAGTGGTACGAAAAGGTGTCGTGCGCACCGCGTACAGGCACACGCGCGAAAACACCATCGGTGTGATTGACTCTGCGCGTGTGTGTGTGCGCGTGTGTGTGAGTGCATCAGTGCGGCAACAGCACCGGCTGCAGTTTGTTGGCGGCGTTGCTTGGCGACCTATGGCTGTGTGGTTGGTCGGTGATGGGCGAGCTACTACTTCAAAGGTACTACTGGGTGTTCTGTTCTCTTTGTGGCCCACCATTGCTGCTGGGTGTTTTGGCCGCAACTACTGCCGGCATGCCACAAGCATGGGTCTTCAAACTACCTGGCAGTGCTTGCAAGAGCGCATGGTGAATTGCACAGGAAGTGGTGACTGTTCTGTGCCGGCACCTGTCCTGATGAGTGTACCTGAGCTGCATCTGGCATTGTGCAGGTAGCCAAGCACATGGTGCTTCACAACTCAAGCAGCACACGAGTACAAGAACGGCCTTGAAGCTCGTTCCCGGACGCAGTTGCGGCTAGTTAAGTGAAAGAGACCTACTGGCTGCGGTAGTACCTGCCAAGCTACTAGTAGCAGTTGTGTGCTTGTGAATGCGTTGCATGTGACATTGCCATGCACACACTGACATTGCCGCAACTGCGAGGTTGGGTTCCACTTCAAGTACGTGAAGTATTACCTGCCGCAGTTGAGGCCCGTTGAGTGGTCCCTGACCTCGTACAGCATCTCCTCCATCTCAAAGGCCAAACAAAAAACACCCAAAAAACACACAATATATCTTTGAAGTATATGCATACACTTCTTCTGTAGTACTTGCCTATACACTACGCGTATACTTAACAAACTACATGCGCTCCAAAGTACAATAGTACTTCAAATAGATATACTTTGTGTATGCTTCGGTGTACTTTACCTGCCGCAGTTGAGGCCCGTTGAGTGGTCCCGCAGCTCGTACAGCATCTCCTCCATCTCAAAGGCTGCGGTGATGGTCTCCAGCAGGGCAGTGGCACGGATGCTGCCGCGCTCCAGCCCCACATAGTCCTGAAAGAATAGTGCAGTTACATCACAGTTACAGAACATAGTACAGTGAGTGAGCGAAGCACTGTGGGTGGGCGTGTATACGTCTATAGTATGTAGCCCTAGCTATACTACAGCACCTGATACTTGTGGAGTATGTACACATATGTATATGTAATGGTGTACTTTGCTGATGCGAAGTCATGTGTGCATGCCTGCGTAGCACTGAGGACGTCCATCCACAGGCGTGCCTCCTGGCGGTTGACAATGATGAACTTAAAGAAGTAGTTTAGTGATTGCAAAGACATGTCTTCATGTGGATTGGTATAATAATCATGTATTATATAGGTATATAACAATTTGGGTTGCTGAAAATAAAGTCATGTGAGTGCACCTGTGCAGCATTGAAGAAGGCCTTACACTGGTGCGCGTCCAGGTGGCTAACAACGATGCTTCTACATGAGCCTCTCTCTCAGCTTCACTTGTATACTACTACAGTAGTAGAAATCATAGTTTGTGTACTTCGCTGAGTACGAAATCATGTGAGCACCTGCGCAGCGTTGAACACATCATTCCACAGGCGCCCCTCCAGGTGGCCAACAATGAGGTACACCTTGTTCAAGTACAACAATTTCATATTGTACCTCGGAACTTCAGAAGCACTTGCATACATATATTGAATTAGGAGCATTCTAGTTTGCTGAGAATGGATGCAAGTGCGCACCTGAGCAGCGTTGAACACGTCATTCCACAGGCGTGCCTCCAGGTGGCTCTCCATCTTGGGCAGGTAGTAGTAGGGACCGCTGCAAACATGACAGCAGAGGCGCACAGCAGAAAGAGACATCAGGCGCGGCTGCTCAGCAAAGCCCAGTGCAGCACTGTTGTTGAGCGCTGGCAACGGTTTATCATCAACAAATCTACTACTTCTGTTTGTGATAGTATACTGTAGTACACATCTAATGCTTCTTGAGGCACTTCGAAGGACTTCACTATGACTGCTTTTGTGAATTTTTTCTCGACAGCTCGGAATGTATTGCAGAAAGCATACTTCAGAAGTACCATGTGTGTAGTGGTAAGCCGTTACATACTTTATACCAGGTACATGGCTTGATACATAAATATGCATGTGCATGCTGTAACAAGCTTGGTCAACGGCTGATGTTTCCGCTGGCTGCTGCTGAGCACCCCCTGCTGAGCAAACGGATGAGATATCACACAGGCACAACAAACCAGCAAGCCTGCTGGCGATGTCTGGCACTACTCCTTCAGTCACAGCTGCCTGCGGAGAGCGCAACTGCAAGCTGTATGGCACTTCAATGAAGCAGAGATACTAAGCACAGGTACTACCGTGACGGGGGGGGGCACAACGCCAGGCCAAATGTGGCGGTGCTTTATATACCTGGTCAGCACCAAAAACACCCCACTCTACACGCGCCGCTCAGTACCCTAGAGGGCTGAGGATGCTGCAGAATGTCAAGGTTTTTATGTTACCATACTGTTACTGTGCTACGGGTAGTTTGTACACATTTATACATGTGCACGGGAGGCTGCTGCCTTGATAGGCGCGGTCTCTTGCTGTGTCGCCCGCTCGCACGGGTACACGGCCCGGCGGCCTACCGGTGTGACGGACCTACATTAGAGCCTATAACTCCTGGATGAGTACCATAAATGGAATACTTCAGAAGTACTTCAGTTTACAAAGAAGTACAGTACATACTATGTACTATATATACACATATATGTACACGTGTACTCACATGCGTGTATACTTCCAAGTATGTACTTCAAGTAGTACTTCTTCAAGTATGTACAGAGTGTGCTCACCTGCCCTTGGCGAGCAGCACGTGGTGGTTGTGGAAGAAGTAGAGGCCAAAGTCCACCAGGGAGCCAGACATGGGCTGCCCGTTGACAGTGATGTGGGCCTCGTCCAGGTGCCAGCCCCTGAACAGTAGCACACAGAGACAACATTTCATGTGCGCACAGAGTTAAATAAGAAAATACTTGTGATGAAATATACAGGGCACCGATAGCTGCAGCAGCAGCAGCAGCAGGGCCACCGTGTGCAAGTACTGAAAATAAAATAAAAATGGCACCTACTTTAAGATGTAGATGACACAGCAGTGCAAGTGCAAGTGGGCGGGCAAGGGTAACACTCATGTACTTGTACAAGTACTTGAGGAGCAAAAAAACAATATCTGTGTATATATGTACGAATATAAATCATGTCGCACTCCTGGGACGCACGAACAACACCACTGAAAAAAATTAGACAGCAAGTCAGGTGTGAGTGCAATGTGGGAGGCAAGGTAACATATATATATACTTCGAAATACATACACTTCAAAAGTACGAAGCAAATGAACGTACGCAACAAAAAACATGTACTTCAAGTACCTGGGTCGCACGAGCAGCGCAGCAGTCGTGGCGTTGAGCCTGTAGTAATACTATATATATACATATACACTGTATATACTACAAGTATACATATAGCACATAGAAGTGTATAATAAGAACCACGCACGCACTGTTAGCGTACCTGGGGCGCACGAGGAGCACCGCGGTCTTGGGGTTGAGCCTGTAGGCCTTGCCGGTGGCAGGGTTGCTGTACTCAATCGTGCCGCGCACAGCATCGTACAGGTTCGCCTGCTCAGCAGACACAGCAGCAATAGTTGAAGTTTGCAGTTGAAGCTTGAAGCAGCAGCAACAGTTGGGAAATTTGCACATGCCATCGAAGTTACAGCACAAAGTACAGGCTACGTCGTTGAATTTTCGCGCTCTGTGAAGAACAACATGCACCGCGACGTGAATATGTTGTCATGCAGGCTGCAGCCACGAGACACCACACATTGCTTTTTTACAGACATATTTATGTTATAAACTGACTTTGGAGAAGCGTGCCGTGGTTTGCATTGATTACCACGACTACTACTTGCTTCTGTAGTATTTATTTACTACGGTAATACTTTTAAGTACAAGTTACCTAGTACACCACTTTGCACAAGCCAAGATAGGTGCAGTGCACTGCAGCATCATTGATGTACAATGTAATATATATGGTACGGGTTCTTCTTATGAAGTACTTGTAATATCACCGACCGCTAGTATGCCACAGTTATGGTAATGCCACTGCTGCCTACAAGTGTCAGCCAAACCACGCATGGCTTTATTTTTTTACAAACTGCTAATATATATAACATATGAATGGTATGCTGCACTGCTAGAGGTGTGCAGCGAGAGGTGTCACTCACCTGGCCATGTAGCAAATATACAAATGAGCGTGCATGTCGCGCAACCCAAGCTATACTTCTTAAGTATACTCGTTCGTGTACTACATGTATGCTGCACTGCTGGGCATGTGCAGCAATCTACTTGTATCAAGTACTTGTTGAAGTATACCTATCATTTAAGGGTGTGCATCTCACCTGTCCATCTATGAGGTTAGCCCACGCGGGGCTGGTGGAGTCCTCAAAGTCGGCCATGTAAGTGCTGCGCCACCAACGCAACAACACAACACACACGTGCACCCACACAGCAGCAGAGCATGTGCAGCATAACAAATGTGTGCACACATGTTAGCAAACCAGACTTACCAGGGTAATGCCCGTCGCATCCTTACATGCACGCTTGTCCGCCTTTTGCAGCATAACATCAATGTCGAAATACAGACCCACATATATACATGTATATATATACATGTATATGTATACATGTATTAGGGATGCTATGACATACTACATCGCACTGAAAATATTCAAGTTGCGAAAACGAATCACCGCCATACATACTTCGAAGTATATGTACAGTTTATAAAGATGCAGTAAACGGCCAGGCCGCATGCAGCGCAGGCCATATACTGGGACCGAGCAAAATATTACTGGTAAGGAAGCTGTGTGTGTGCACACGAACCTGGCGCCACAGTTGGATCCGTTGATCACCATCTTGCAGTCTACAGAGCCAGAAATCATTACCGTACTGTAGACGTTTATGAAAATTGCAGTACGTGCTATCAGGCCGCAAGCATGCAGTGCGGGCCATGTAGTGGGTCTGGGCAACATACTTCAACAAGTACTAAAAAAGCTGGCAAAAAGGCTGGCAAATGACAAAACTAATATGTTAACGATGTTGGTGAGTGGGCGAGGTAGCAGTGTGTGCACACACATATACAAACCTGGCACCAGAGTTGAGTCCGTTGATGACCATCTTGCGGTCGACAGGGCCCGTGATCTCAACGCGCCTGACAGCCCACAAACAGCATCACAAGAGGCAAACGGGTGGCGTGAGAATGGAAGGAGATGCACCATTGTGCAGGGCTGGTTGCCAGCCACATGAATGTGACATGATACTCAATTCATATTATGCCGGTACAGTATATGCAAGTGTTCATATAGTGAAGTATGTATGAAATATCGCTGCTGCTATATACTATATGGCACAGTACATGTATTCTATACAGAACGCACACACGCACACACACACCAGGGGTATATATATTTCCCCCGAAGGATAGCAATAATTAATGTACTGCTGCTGCGGACGCCCACCGCGCACTGCGGATCAACAGTAGCGCGCCTAGCACTGCCGTGCCGCTTTTACACAGACGCAGCAGCGAGCTCTCACAAACTTCGAACCCAAGCTCGTGTCTATGCCACCTAGTGTCAACCAGCGCTCCGACATATCTGGCATGATACTACTAGTAGTAGGTATGCACATACATACATATATACATGGCTTCAGCTGATGGGTGTGTCATGCTGCGCCGCATGCATGGTGTCATGCTGCGCCGCATGCATGCACTTCGACTCTATGCATGTATCCACCGTACACATGCATTTCAGCCTGTTTACTAGGCACTGCAGGCACAGTAGGTGGGAACCACCTGTCGAGGAGGTCCTGGGGGGCTGGGCGCACGCGCCAGGAGGGGTCCTCCCTGATGTGCTGCGTCTCAGCCAGGAACTGGGGGTCCAGCCCAGCGTCAAACTCTGCCTGGCGGGTGATGCGTGCCGCCAGCAGCATCTGCAGAGCTCGTCAGCAGCCAGCGGAGTGGTGTGGGCGTTGGTCGTGGTAACAAAGGGAGGGAGAGGGGGAAGGCAGAGGGGACAGTGGCAGAGAGGGGTGTGTGCAAGGTGAATGCTGTGACGCTGTAGAGCCGAGAAACTGCAAGTTGAAGTTAGCAGAGTGGATTATTGTGGTGTGTATAAGAGCCTAGCGTACCTTTTACCAGCAAGAGACATGGCTGCTGCCTTGTAGGGGGCGAAAAGTCAAGCAGCAGCAGCCGTGCCACACCTCAGACACATGGCGGTTTGGTAGCGAGGGGCAGGCTGCTGCGACCAAATTTTATTGCGATTCCAGACAAATCCGCAAATAGTGTCCGGTGCTGCATCGCAGCTGGTGCTGGCACGGCGCTGCAATGCAGGAGGTCACGTGCCAACGCTGACCAAGCCCTAGCAACAGCGCGCACCTCCCTGCTCTCCTGCGAGTTAACATGCGAAGCCAGAACAGGGCGTGTTGCTGGTGCCCCGCCGCTGAACGGCCCGTTGAAGCTGACTGCATTACACGTTTATTGCCACCATGCACACCAGGCCGGCACCCTGCCCAGCAGGCAGGCACGCAGCAGGAAGCGGTTGGCACGTACCTGGCGGCGCCCCTCGAAGGCGTTGTGCAGGTGTCCCAGGAACCTGAGTGCATCCTGCCCCAACAAGTGGGAGGCAGAGGCAGGCACCCCACCGTGGACACGCACATCCAGCGGCAGAGTGAGGCACCTCCCCGCCGCGGCGGAGGCGGCGGCGGCCTCCTGCTGCTCCTGCATTGTTGCAACGACGGGCTGGTGGCTGGAGAGGGGGGATGGCTGCAGGGAGGGGCGCGGTGGTGGTGTGGCGGTGGGTTGTGAATGCTGTTTTCTCCTCCTCCCCCCCTCAACTGCAACTTGAGGAAGAGGTTCAACTGATCAGAGACTGGTGTAGCAGAGGTGTGAAGGGGGGGGGGGAGGGGGCGGAGGCTGGGGCTCTGTGTAAGGTGGTGATGGTCTGTGAGCATGGCGCACTTGCTGCTGGGCAGACAGCATGCTGCCTGGTGGCGCTCTTACCCCGCACCAGCAGCCACCCCGCTTTTCGGCCTGTTCCGCTCCGCTGGGAGGGCAGGACGACGGAGCCAGGGGTAAGGGGAGAGAGGACACGTGCTGCGGGCGTTGTGCTGGTCTTGCCACCCGGGTGGTGGCCATGCCCTACCCTCTTGGGCTGGACCACGTCACTACAGCCGAGCCGGCGGCCAGGGCGCCAGGTGTGTGTGTTTAGGCCAACAGCTTGGGGGGTCTTATGACGCACCGAAGGGCATGTGCGACGCAGCCGGGCGTTCGGACTCGCGGCAGCAGCAGCGTGGATGGAGCCCTGCATCAGTGCCGTAGCCGGCGTAGCTACTGCTTGGCAGAGGTAGACGACACATGCATTCATCGTAACTCCAGCACCAAGCATCAGTTCAGCAGTGCTCAGCAGACGCACACATGGCACCCTGTGATGTCGGCATCATGTCGCAGTACTAGTGCGTGTGCATGCCTGCGCACATGGCTGTGCCGGGCATCCTGCGGACAGGTGCAGACGTGTGGGCAGTGGCGAGCACCCAGCTCTTTTTGCTGCCGCTGCGGATGCCCTGCGACGTGAAGTCTGCCGTGAGTTGTACTGGAAGTATGTCCCTAGTGGGCAGCGGCCTGCGAGTTCCACAGTTTCTGTTGCTTCGGCTCTGCTGCTCATCAGAAGGCTGCTGCTGCAGGTGTACTAGACGCACACATGTCATCCTCCAAGGGTATTGCACCGCCCATAAAACTGCAAGTTTATTTTCCTTCGAGAATCCCACCTTCCTGAGCTCATTACACTACACTAGAAAGGCGCAGGTGACGCAGACTAAGACCCCCCCCCCCATCTAGTTTATGTTTGGGGTCCTGTGTCACTTTGTTTCAAAACAAAGTTCTCACTCTGCGTGCTCCGTTGCCCTGGCCGGAGGTACTCCTTGTGGCACTGCTAGTAGGTGACGTGGACGTGCACAGTCATGGCCATGCCACTGTGCATGCATGCACCGGTGCAACCAATTGCATGAGTTCATGCCGTCAGTGAACAAGGTATGTTTCAAATGTTCGATCGACCCACGCGCACCCTACTTTGCTTCTTATATCTCAATAATTTTCATGTTTACAATATTTTTAAACACAGTGCCAACCTGCAAGTTTGCTCACTTCGAGCCTTCAAAGTCGATGTGCATCAGTCTGTACACGCGCTGTGCCAGCTAAAACATACTACTTCAGAAGCACTTGGCAGATCACGGTGGTTGCTCATGTGCACGGTGGTCATAAGTCCAAGTTGCGCTGCGGCTGCGGGCCGGTGGTGTGGTGCCTGCCATGCCCTGCACACCGGGTCGCCGGGTGCATTTCAGTGCAGTTTTGAAAATGGGAATGGTGGGCACACCTGTCTACGAAAGGATGACAAGGTTTCGATTGCGACATCAAAACTCGCTGGACCTGCAAACAGAAGGTAGCGCACTCGCATGCATTTCCATCCGCCTCACTTCCCTGGGTACACTGCAACACAGGAAATGTGTGCAGGTATGCACATGTATGTGTACACTTCCATGTACTTCAAGTATGTACACTACATATACTAGAAGTATATACTACTAGTAGTACTTCAGAAGGAGGGATAGAAGTATAAACTTCAGAAGTATATACTTCTGAAGTATACACTTCTGAAGTATACACATGTATACGTTTACTACGAAGTACAGTACTGTATATACTTCAGAAGTACATGTGTACGCACACATATATACCTCAACTACATGTAGTATACAGATACCGGGCAGCGGTGATGGAGACGGGGAAGGGAATGGACTGCAGTAGCACGTATAGCCATGCCATGCATGCTGCATGCAGCCGCTGCGCTGCTTGCGCCTATAGATATATATACCTTAGCATGCAGTGTACCAACTACCTTGATTGTGCAGTGGGTACACCAAGCGTGGGCTGCTTCAAGTTCATTCGTTGTGCCTTTTTCAGTTGCGTGCGTGTGCACAGGGCTTCTCACGCCCCATGGGCAAGCCGAGTCGAGAAAAAATAACACAGCAGCAGCACAGCGGCAGCAACCGCATTGTGGCATCAACGCACGCAGCAGTTTCCAGCACCACGGCAGCATCGGCATCAACAGCACACTGGCAGCAGCAACAGTGGCAACGACAGCATCTGCCACACACTCAGGGACATGGCCCGTGACAGCAAAAAGTGCGTTTTCAGGTTGCGCCTGTGCACCATGTGTGTGCGGCGTGCGTGTCAAACAGAAGCCAGACATGCCACAGTGCAGATGTGCGCACACGTGCTGGACGGGGGCCGCTGCTGCCAGAGCCGCACTCAGCTTGCAGTTGCAGTTGCTGTACACGACTGCAAAGTTGAAGTTTTGGGGGTGACGCTGGCGGCGCGGCCGCCAAGGCGGGTACAGGCGAACTTCAAGGAGTGTGTGGGGGAAGGGGCTTGGTGTGATGCCTTTGCTAGGCGCCGGTGGCGCACCATGCCACCCACGTATGACACATTGTGTGTGTACACGCATCAAAAGTGAGCTCTCTGCATGCGGCGCTGGCCTGAGGATGGGACCGCACTACCAGCCGGTGGACACGCACGTCTCAGAGCGCCAACTTCAACTTGAAGTTGAAGTTGATGCTCTGTCCAGCACGGCTGTATGCATGAAATTGGACGACAGGGCCGTGCCACCGTGACCTCATTCAATCGAGGCCGGGCCTGGCAGTCGCATCCTGATGATGCGCCATGCTCCTTGGCACTGCAGCATAGAGTCGGACAGGCCACTGCAAAATGACAGTCGGTGCGGTACTAACCGAGCTAGCTGCCGGCCATTGGGCTGGCCGCACTATGGCTATGCCGGTCCGCTGTCGGACGCTGTGGCTGCCTGCAAGTGCGTGCACCTGCCGCAGCACATCACAGTTACAGCAACTGTGGCACAGTAGTACCAGTGCTGTGTGCCGGCGCCACCACGCGGCGCTGCTCTTCAGCCGCCAGCGGATGCGGTGGCGGGACCGGCGGCACCGCCCCCGGAGGCACTGTCGCCGCTGTCGCCTTCAGTGTGGCCCAGTGCCGCTGTCAGCTGGGCAACCAGTGTCGGCTCGGCGGCTGCAAGGTGCGGCAGTGCCAGCACTGCATCTGCGTACCTGTGAGACATGAGACATGGAAGGAGGAGGCCAGTCAGAGCGGCAGCGGGAGGCTGTGAGACAGGGTGGCAGTCAGAGGTTTGCAAGGTTGGTGCCACTTGCCACGGGGGGGGGGGGGGGGTGACCCCAGCTTCAATTTGACAGGGAACCGCAGTGACTGTCGCTGTGGTACCACTTCAAGTTGGGGCCAGGGCAGGCGGTGCGAGCGGGTGTCGGCTTGATGCAGTACACCAATGACTTTTCAGAAGCACCATCAACACTGAGATGTAAGGCTGCTGACATATGATATCAGTGCGGGGCTTTGGGTGCTCACTGGTGCATGGTACCTCTGCAATATATATAGGAGATGCAAATGATGGTGCCACGGGCAGTGCGCTGCAAGCCAGCCCAGGTGGGCACTTACGTGGGCCAGTCCTTGAGGCGGTGGCGACAGGGCCCCAGCGTGTGCACGCCAAATCGAAACATTCTCCCTGTGGCGCCTGTGCCTGGCGCCTGGCGCAATGCCTCGAGCATGATGCGCAGCAGCGCGTCGGAGCGTGCCCCTCCCAGGAGGCCATCTCGGAATAAGCACCCCAGCAGCTTGGCCGTGATGCGAAACTCCACCTCCGGATAGCATATGACGTGCGGCAGCTGGGAGAAAATGGCGGACACTGTGAACTCGAGCAGCTGTGCTGCGCGCCCGTCGCCGCCGTCGCCGCTGGTTTTGAGTGCCTGCAGCTGCTGCATGGCGTCTGCGATGGGCAGCTCGTTGGAGTAAATGCGTGTGTAAAAGTCGTTCACGGCCTGCGAGGGGGGGACACAAAGGGAGAGAGGATGGGGCAGGACCCTGAGTCAGACTACCTAGGGTGAGCTGTCATGTAGTGACCAACCAAGGTGCACTGAGTGTGCTTCCCTGTGACAGATGTCACAGGTGCGGCCTGCAGTGCAGCGGCAGCTGCGCTACAGAGCACAAAACAGCGCAACACGGCTGAACGACCGGCAGTACCCCAGCAGCTGCCCCGGATAGAAGGAGAGAGGCAAGAGGGCAGTGCCGGTGGCAGCAACGGGCACAGAGTGTGACTTAGGGGGAGCTGGTTGCCTCCAGCGGCGTCGCTGAACGCCGCACGTCGCGATCGAATCTCCGTGCTGCCGCACTGGCGACTGATGTTCCGCAAATAATACCGCTGCTGTAGAAAAAAAACGTAGACACCCTAGTTGTCGCGGCACGGTGCCACGCGCCACAGCTGCAGCCTGCTGCACCTGGGCGCGCCCCGCCCGCTGCTGCAGCAGGTTGCGCTCCCTCTGTGCCGCAGTGGCAGAGGACATAGGAACACGTGTCTCTCTTCTTCAACGTCAACAGCGCGGACGACACATTCACCTGGTCGAAGTTCATGGGTACCCTGGCGGCACACTTGGGCAGCGCTAGTGGTGAGGCTGCTGTCGAGGTGACCACAGGAGCATGCATGTCTGTAACGCGGGCGTTGCTTGCTTTGGTCGTGCTGTGTGATCGCGCGCTCTCTCTCATCCTGCTCTGCGGGGAGATTGATCGCCGCGCCGGCTTGCGAATTGAAGGAAGAAGAAGAGGAGACGGAGAAGAGAAAAACCAAAAAAACAGTTCTTTTCTCTAGGTAGTATGCTGCTGCTGGTCCAGGCGAAGGTACCGCAAAAAAGCGGTGTGAACACTGGAAAGATGGTGGAAATTGAAGAGCAGCGCGCGGCTCCTCTCTCTCAACCCCCCGTTAACGTTCACAGAATTCAGGGCAGCAGCCAACCCGCTGTCCACTTGTAGGTGCTGTAGACCTGTCACCTACTGTAGGACCAGCTCCGGTTCCTTGGTCAGAGGGCACGCACAAGCGGTCTTTGGTGGGAGAACGTTGCCTTGAAAAGAAACACGAGGGGCAGAGCACAGGGTCAGCAATTTTCCTTTCAATCCAAATTCGTGAAGAAGAAGCTGAAATCAACGTTTACTGTAGCAATAATCACTGATTATTGATCAATAAAGCACACTGTATGCATACATACTTCCACAGAAATTTCACAACATGAACCTCAAATTTATGTACTCTTATTAAACTCCGCTTAGGGCGCGGAAAGCCCTTTGCACACGGTGCGTGTGACCAGGAAATCAGA